>LPNX010578740.1:349340-377681 GCA_001517045.1 Pseudotsuga menziesii | reverse complement strand
TATGCGTTTTGAGGGCTTCTATCTAGCACATGAGTAAAAAATCAGGTTTTCATCGCCAAATTTGGCCAAAAAGTGTTACTCATCTTCATGGAATCACCCTGCTGTTTCTTTCAGTGATCCTGTTTTATATTCTTTTATTATGAAAAATGAAATGATATACTGATGTCTTAGTTAAGCATATCAAAATTTAACATGGTATCAGAGCTAACCTGAATAGGGAAGCTTTCATAAGTTATAGAAGCTATGGTTTCTTATTTTTTGGTTCTTTCTCCACAATCAATCAGCAAAAGAAGGCTAGGCTGACTCTCCTTTGAAGGGTGCATCGTTCTGTTCAAGCGAAATTCAATTCCGAGCATTTTCAATTTTCGATGTGGAAATTAGGGATTTCTACAGAAGAGGAATTTTTGAGTGAGACCAGAATAGGATTGTTCTCCTCATCAAAACCGAAGTTTAGAGACCTGGATCAATATTTTTGATTGGGTGAATCTCCAGGAAAGTCAAACCCTAGTTTGACCCCGAGCTAGAAAAACCCTAAATACTAAAACTGCTACGTTTTGGAACATTTGCCATATTACGAGATTGGAGAAGTATCAAGAGCTAAAAATTTTGGGAACCGAAGATAAAATCCTGCTGAACACTGTGTCCAAAATTCATCCTTCGATTCGTTGTATTTCAGGAGATATGTTTTCTCCAAGTTAGGGTTCCAGCCTCTTCCAGAATTCATCCCTAAACAGGACACCTGGGGAGAATTGCAATATCTTGGGCTACAGAGGTCCAAATGGAATTCCTTAAGATGTTCCAGAAAGGGTACGGAATTTAATTTTGGTGGTCTGAATATTAGACTCAGAAGATAAACTAGTGACACATGGTATTCCATACAACTTCATTGTTTTGAACAGTCCTGTAACAGGTCACCTTGGGAAACGGATCATAAATACAAAATGGTGAAACCAATTCTGATGAAACCTATGGTGGTGGATTAGGGACATGCAAGGTTACCTTATTACAAAATTTCATACATATAGGAGTATAAATGTCGGAGATATCACAGAAACAGTAACAGGCATTTATGCAGAAGAAATTGGAAAATTAGGGCCTCCTATTCCGGGAGCTTCCCTCCACTGTTTTCAGAAATGGAGTACATTGGATAGCTCCATTTGAAGAGATATATCGTTATATCCAATCATATCTGAAATATTCCAAGTTTTAAAAATTAGGGTTTATGTGACAAACCTTAGATCAGCCAACTCTAGAACCAGAACGGACACCTCAAATCGGTAAGATCTAATCCTTTGCTATGTTCATTTGAGGTTCTCATTTCAAAGTGATCTATCACATCAGATTGATGATAAGCTTGGTGAAGCTGAAAACTTCCAAGCCTAGAAGTATATGATCTCTCTGAATAAAATGGATTGGACACCTTCATGAGCATAGAGGTTCCAGTTTCAGAGGGAGATGAGGCCAGAAGCCTTTCACAAGAAGAACTTGGTCAAAGCCCAGAAGATTATTGATGATTCAATCTTGAATCAAATTGTTCTACAAGTGTCTTCCCTAAATACATTGACGAGGTTTGATTCCTTGACCAAGCTATTTGAAGGGAAGAACATAGATCGAAATATGACCTTAAGAAACCAGTTGAAGAAGAAGTGAAGAATGCAGAAGTGGTGATGGTCACCTTGAATGGCCTCCCAGGATCATGGAATTCATTCATTCAAGGAATGTGTTCCAGAAGGAATTGATTACTTTCAGCAGACTTTGGGAAGAAGAAGAATCTCGTCTCTGAAGATCAAGCTCTCATCTTCCAAAGAAAATCCCTCAATCAATGAGGAATATGAAGATCTCAACTCTTGAAGAACTTCTTATCCACCTCAGCATTTGGATAAGAAACAATGCTTTCATGAATGAAGAATACGATAAAGTTGAAGACTCAAGAAGGAATATACCCATGAAACAAATAAAGATAAGTATTCAATTGTCATTTCATGATATTGTTTTGTTATACATTTGATTATATTCAGTGATGTGTTATGCATGATAGATTGTTTGCATTAATGAATGTATACTACTAATATGCATGTGATGGGTAAGTAGCTCATGGTGCTATACAACTCTCCATTTCTACTTATCAAATCTATTTGCTGACATATTGGATTAGTGCACAATCTCAATAATGTCATGGTAGAGATGGAAGGCATCTAGAAAGTTTATGTGAGATATGGATGAATGTTGTATTAACTAAATAGTTGCATGATGCATAAGAATTTGCCGTTATACATATGTTTTATGAAATATCTCTAACCATGAAACTGGTACATTTGAATTGTAGGACTGGTCATGAACAACCTCCTACAAGAAAATAAGGATGAGACTTGTTCCGAAGAACAAGGGATGACAATTCAAGATTCACTCCAATAAACATGAATCTGAAGCTCCCAGAGTCAGAGACACCATGATGGAAGAAAGAGCTTCAGAGAATGGTAGATCCACCTTGAAGGATGAATACCACCATGGGTACAAGAGATAACTCAAGATGAAGAAAAGAATGCTATAAAAGAAGCTATGATCAAAGAGTAACAGTTGATCATGGGGAATGATGTATACAATATGATGGAACAAGTGTACAAAGCAAGGTTCATGATTCTCCCCATAAAGAATAGACTATGACATGACATACTCTATTGACCAGTATATGTCAAGCATAGAACCACCTGTATAGAATGAAGAGGGAAGATGATACTCCACTTCAGGGGGAGTGACTACAGAAAATTATATCTGAGTTCGACATGGTATGCCATGATGGATAGCTTTGTGATGGATTGATACTTTACCAAGAGTAAAGTAGGTTCCAACCTTCAAGGTTGAATGCAAAAGACTAGGATATGTTGATGACCTGAGAAGACAAACTCATAGAAGATGTTATGATACTAGAATGATGTTTGGGATATAGTACTCAAACCAAAAAGCAAGAATGTGGTATCTTCCAAATGGATTTGCAAGATAAGATATGTTGCTGATAGAAGTAAGGTAAGAGTTCTGGCTAGAGATAAGAGGGAATTAATTCTGAAGAGACACTTACTCCAGGAAGCAAGGTACACTTCCTTCAAAACTATCATGGTAGTTTCTTCCATTATGAAGTAAATACAAGCCTTCCTTAATGGTATGATTGAGGAAGAGTTTTACATCGAATAGTCACAAGGATTTGAAGTTGAAGACAGAAGGAATCAAGTATGCAAGTTGAATAAGGCACTCTATGGCCTCAAGCAAGCTCCCAGAGCTTGGTATGGAAGAATAGATAGTTTCCTGATGAGCATGGGCTTTGCCAAGAGCAAATTCGATGCTAACCTTTCCTACAAGGTTGTAGAAGATGTACCTGTCATTCTATTACTATATGTGGATGACTTATTCTTGACAGGGAATGGGAAATAGATCATGGAAAGAAAGAAGAAACTAGCAGAAGAATTTGAGATGAAAGACCTTGGGTTAATGCATTATTTCCTAGGTCTGGAAGTATGGCAAAGTTCAGAAGGAATATTTCTCAACCAGGGAAAGTATGTGGTAGAGATATTGAAGAGATTCAATATGTTGGAATGCAAAGTCATGGCCACACCCATGGACTCAAACCTAAAGCTGTTAGCTGATGACTCATTAGAGTTAGTGGATGTGACTCACTACAGACAGATCATTGGGTCATTGATGTACTTAACAAATAACAGACCAGACATTTGTTTTGCTGTGAACACCTTAAGTCGATATCTTGTTCAACCAAGACGGGTTCACCTAGTAGCTGCAAAACATGTGATGAGATATCTGAAAGGGACTATAGACTTTGGTCTATACTATGATGGTAGCCATGAGTATATATTGTATGGCTACACAATTGTAGATTAGGCTAGAAGTATCTCAGATAGGAAAAGCACATCAGGTATATGCTTTTGGTCTGCTATGAGTTCATGGTTTAGCAGGAAACAGTCCAGTGTTTCTCTTAGCACGGTTGAAGCAGAATACATAGCAGATTACTCTACTAAGTTGTGAAGCCATATGGCTTCAGAAGCTGATATCAGGTCTCCTTGACCTGAAGATGGACACTACAATGATTCTATATGATAACCATAGTTGTGATGACAAAGGACCCTGTGTTCCGATGTAACATGTAGAAATCCGGTATTTCTACATACAAGATAAGATGGAGATGATGATACTGTAGATGCAGATGATGGTGATTCAGTATTTCTATACTGAATATATAGATGATGATGATTTTAGTATTCCCATACTAAATATATAGATGATATTTCAGTATTTACATACTGTAGATACAGATGATGGTGATTCCGTATTTCTATACTGAATATATAGGTGATGATGCTTTCAGTATTCACATACTGGAGATACAGATGGTGATAGATCAGTATTCAGATACTGAAGATGTAGATGCCGATGGTTTGGATGATGATGTACCGACAAAGCCTCTGCCTCGAGTAGAGTTCTAACACTTTCGAGACAAGCTTGGTGTTGTTCGGAAAGATATTCCTCGAAAGGGGGAGTAGTGATGTTGCAGTGGGATTGTATCATCCCTCGGAATTTTCCCTAAAGTGATCCAGAGACCTTGGTCCTCGAGAATGAAGAGGGATTGTATCATCCTGGGACATCTTTCCATAATAGATCTGGTGACCTCGGTCATCGAGAACGTGATGGGATTGTATCATCCTTGGGCACCTTCCCTAAAGTGATCCGGAGACCTTGGTGTTCGAGAATGAAGAGGGATTGTATCATCCTGGGACATCTATCCATAATAGATCTGGTGGCTTCGGTCCTTGAGAATGTGGTAGATTGCATCATCCTTGGACATAGTCCTAAAGTGATAGGGAGTGATTATCCGTAATTGTATCCGGTGACTTTGGTCGTCGAGAATGTGGTAGGATTGCATCATCCTTGGACTCAAGTCCGAAAGTGATAGGGAGTGATTATCCCGTAATTGTATCCGGTGAATTCGGTCGTCGAGAATGTGGTAGGATTGCATCATCCTTGGACTCAATTCGTAAAATGATAGGGAGTGATTATCCCGTAATTGTATTCGGTGACTTCGGTCGTCGAGAATGTGGTAGGATTGCATCATCCTTGGACTCAAGTCCTAAAGTGATAGGGAGTGATTATCCCGTAATTGTATCCGGTGACTTCAGTCGTCGAGAATGTGGCAGGATTGCATCGTCCTTGGACTTAGTCCTAAAGTGATAGGGACTGATTCTCCTGTAATCAATCCGGTAACTTCGGTTGTCGAGAATGTGGTGGGATTGTATCATCCCTGGACTTTAAGTCCAAAAGTGATCCAAATACTTTTTGTCTTTGAGTTGTGGATTGCAGGTTGTTGCTGATGATGATGACATACAGATCGAAAGATCAGAGTATGATGATGATGACGTACTGATCTAAAAGATCAGAGTATGATGATGACGCACTATGATTATGATGTTTCTAATCGAAAGATCAGAGTATGATGATGATGACGTACTGATCTAAAAGATCAGAGTATGATGATGACGCACTATGATTATGATGTTTCTAATCGAAAGATCAGAGTATGATGATGATGTTTCTGATTGAAAGATCAGAGTATGATGATGATGTTTCCGATTGAAAGATCAGAGTATGTTGATGATGTTTCTGATCGAAAGATCAGAGTATGATGATGATGTTTCTATGTTGATGATGTTTCTAATCGAAAGATCAGAATGTGATGATGATTATGATCGACAGATCAGAATATGATGATGATGATGTTGCTACTGATCAAGAGGTCAAAGTACTGAAGATGTTGCTGCTGATCGAAAGGTCAAGGTGCTGAAGATGTTGTTGTTGATCGAAAAGTCAAAATGCCGAAGATGTTGCTGATCAAAAGGACAAAATGCTGATGATGATGTTGCTGATCGAACAGTCAAAGTGCTGAA
Organism: Pseudotsuga menziesii; assembly: GCA_001517045.1. Lineage (NCBI taxonomy): Eukaryota > Viridiplantae > Streptophyta > Pinopsida > Pinales > Pinaceae > Pseudotsuga > Pseudotsuga menziesii. The sequence continues at coordinate 371,736 of LPNX010578740.1, read as the reverse complement.
GATGTTGCTGATTGAAAGGTCAAAATGCTGAAGATGTTGTTGCTGATCGAACAGTCAAAGTGCTGAAGATGTTGTTGATCGAAAGGTCCAAGTGCTGAAGATTCCGTTGCTAATTGAAAGATCAAAATGCTGAAGATGTTGCTGATAAAAGACTGAAGATATTGTTGATGATGAAGACTGAAGATTGAAGATGAAGACTACATGATGTTGAAAAGATTCCAATGATGTATAGATGTGTTACCCTGCTGATGTTGATGATGTCCAGTATCTCTACTCTTGTTGTTGTTGATGTAGAATACCCTTCTCGTTAAGGGGGAGTGTTGAAATATTGTAACTTCGAAGAATATTCTTTATGTATCTTTTGTGGTCCTCGATGGTCCAACTGGGAGAACCACTTGTATTACATTGTGCCATGATGCTCCTAATCGGAAGAAATAATAAGAGTCATGAGGTAGTCCCCTCTAATTGTAAAGGTGGGTCATCAGCACCCCAGTGTGGTTACTTGAGCCTACATGTGTAACTCGAGCCTACATGAGTTAACTTAAGCTGACATGTTAATTGAGTAAACTTTAAGTAAACGGATGAATATAAATAGAGGTGTAGTGCTCCTCATTTGGGACACACACACTCACTTGGAAAAGCGCACTTGTGGAGGAGAGAAGTTACTGGAGAAGGAGGAGAATCATGTTTTTGATCTCCTTATTGGTTTTACCTTTTTCCCTTTTGGGGGCATCTATATTGAGGAAGCTTTTGCTCGGTTTTTCCCTCTAGGGTTTTCCCAGGATAAATCTGTGTTGCTCTTGTGATGCTGTTTCTTTCAGTGATCCTGTTTTATATGCTTTTATTATGAAAAATGAAATGATATACTGATGTCTTAGTTAAGCATATGAAAATTTAACAGTAGCCTCATGGAGGGGGTGAACCACGTATATGAGTCTCTCTTACTATTACATGTGTGATGTCGGTTTATATTCATTTTCACATTGTTTATTTATTGTATGGATAATGCACAATATTTATTAGGATTTGAATATGTGGATGTATAAGTAAGTAATTAACAATCGTAAGGTTGTACTACCATGTAATAGTTAGTCTTTTAATGTATGTAATAGATGTTACACTTATGTGAGCTCGGACGCTAAAGAGACTCACTTTTTAGTAGAAGCAAAATTCTACCCCCTTTTTCTCATATACTAGTGGGAGGAATAGCGGGTATCTTACAGTAATATTTCAAACTTAGATCCAATCCAAGTTTAATGTTGATGTTTTAAACTAGATCCATGTTTCTCCATGTTAAGGATCCTTTTAAATCCAAGGAAATAGATACTCCAATTTCATTGTTGACAATGTGTTTTCCCAAGTTAAGTAGCCTTTTAAATGCAGAGATCAAGTTATTACTTAAAGGTTTGGAATAAGGTTATTTTCCAAGGGTGTGGAATCATATATTCAAGTGAATGTTTTGCAGTCTTGGAAACGATGGACATTGTCTAAATTGAAGAAGGGAAATCATTCTGGAGTAAAACATCATTCTAGAAAGGTCGAGTGAATCGTGGCATTAGAGGAAATTTCAACTCAAAATGGGCCTCCTAAGGAAAATTAACAAAATAATAGTTTAAATAATAAAATTATATTTATTAATTTTGGAGGAAGAAAAGAAAAAACTTCCTTTTTTCATATTTTCGACATATCTCCTTGTGTTTTTACTCAAATTTTTATTGGGAGAGATCGTTGGATGCAGAATTAAATTTTGCATGCAACGAGTACCCACTTGGCATACTTTTGATGGGTCCCTCTACCCCAAAAACAAGAAATACATGAAAAAACCTGATGATGATGTCATCATCACATTTTTTCAGGTATTTCTTGTTTTTGGTGTAGCAGGGTCTACCAAAAGTATGCCAAGTGGGTACTCATTGGATGCAAAATTTAGTTCCGCATCCAATGAGCTCTCACGATCAAAATTTGAGTGAAAACACAGGGCGATATGTCGAAAATACGAACAAAAAAAGTAGTTTTTTTTATGATACCTATCCCCAAATTTATATTAAAAAATTGTTTAAGGGGTGCTCCCTTTTTGAATTTTAAAGTATTTTGATTTGCTAATACACGATGACATGGAATTTGTGTTATTTTTGGAAGGCCCATTTTAAATTGAAATTTCCTCTAATGTATCTTTCTGCAGCATCGTGGCACTATGATGAGATGGTGGACTTAGTTAGAATAAAGGAAATGTGTCCGAAATGGTGGAGATTCATTCAGTCTTGAATGAGCAAGGTAAAAATTTATAGAAATTTGAAAAAAAAGCATTCGTAAATGAGAAGTAGCTATGAAAATCAAACTTGCATATTAGGAATGAGATCATTTTGTCCATATCAACAAACTCCTGAAGAATCATTGGAGAAAATATTGGATTGTTAAAGAATATTTGACACCACTATAGGAAGATCTGGTAATCATGAAATTCTAGTAACCAATTATTTAGTTCATGTATAAGCTTATTCATTTGAATAATTCAAGGTGGTGGAATTTGTATCACTATTGAGAAATAAGCCTATGACCACAGGTTTTGTGTGTATTAGAAATGAAAATTAATGGAACAGGAACTTCCTGCGAGTAGGTTATGAGAGTACAGGTTTGTGAACTAAGGAGAATAACTAGTAGCTTAAAAGGATATTAGCTATTTGATCCACATTAAGTGGTAATCAAAATTAAACTTGGATTGGATCTAAGGCTATGTTTGATTAGCCAAAACATTTGATGATTTTTTATTTAATGTTTAACTTTGTATGCGTTTTTCCTTTAATTGAGTTTCTAATTATTTATTTATAAATTACAGATCTAGCCTCTGTATAATCTTGAAATTGTTTGTACATTGCTTGTATTTTTCTGTATAATGATCTATATGCGTTAAATACCTCGGAGATATTGAATTACTGCATTTTATTTTATAATCATAGATCTAGGTTCAAATCTCTTATTTCTACGTTGATCTTTCCAGATCACTGGGATTAAATAAATATCTTAATACAGATCATACGACCTAGCTATGTAGTAAATCTTCAATATCATTTTTGTTGGTTTTGTTGTATGCAATTTTATTTTTTATTACCCCCCTTAACTCATATTGTTTTCCAAATTGGTTTATGACTGCATTTGGAAGATTCAATATCGGTATTATTCTGATCCTGTGTTGGTGGTTACAGATGGATTTGGTGCTCTATACTTATGTTTGAACTAGGATCTAAGAATTTCAAGCTTGCGATGGGTTTACATTTTGAAAGTTGTTTATTCTCTTGGATCATAAAGATCTCATTCTTTTAATTGATAATATTAAAAGGGTCCCATCATTTATGTGCTATTTTAAATCGGAATGGTGTTAGGTAATTTCTAATTTAAACTACTTTAGAGTCATGAAATTCTATGAACTTACTCATGTTATTTTAGTCTAAACATAGAAGGAAATAATTATACTTATAGAAGTTGAAGAATGTATTGGGATATACATTTTATATGTTTCTATAAAATAGGAAAAGTTGTAGTTTATAAGGAACAATTACATAGATTTCAAATTTTTTTTTAAGAATCTCATTAATGCATTTACTAAAATATAAGGTTACATGATGTATAACCTAAGTGAAAACATAAAATTATGTTCAACTTAAGATTGAATGTATTTGTCATAGAGGAATGAGAATATATTTCATCTCAATAAGACTTCATATTTAAAGCATATTGATGTTGGAAAGAAAAGAGTGCATATATATATATATATATATATATATATATAGTTGTTGTCTTAAGGAAAAATATAACTATTTTTAATAGCGAAAAGAGGGGCAGACCTGATATTGAAGGCGAGGTTCTAGTAACTAGGGTGTGAATGATATTGATAAAGGTTCTTTAGAATGAAATTGTAATGCGGTTTTATATAATACAAATTTATGTGAATGTGTGAGGGATAGACAATAAATGGTTTACATTAATATATCATGTTGATTTAGGTTAATATGTATGGAATATGTTATCAATAAGGAAGAGTTATAGACCAATGCCCATACTTATATTTCTATTTGAATTAAGCAAATGTGTATAGATAGATGATAACATATGAATGATTGAAATGTTTATACTATGGAAATAGTAAAATAAGTTTGAAAAGAATTGAGATCTATAAAGAATACAAAGTTATTTATTTTGAAAATGTTAGATTTTAAACATTAAGCTATCATTTCATTAGGATCTTTAACTGAGAGAACAACAAACACAACAATCAAACACAAGAGACAATGAACACGGTGTTTTTCCTTCGGGAAACCATAAATGGAGAAAAACCTGCAACTTCCTTCGAGATAGAATCAACACCAAAGTGAAACCCAAAACAGTAAGATGATCTCCCGACAGCAGTAACCTCTTTGTTCCTTGCCCCAGTGTCTTTCTCTTCCTCAGCTATGCGCTACAACTGATTGTGAGTGAGTGTGTGATAAATAGAGAGGATAGCTCTCTATTTATACTAATTCTTGACTTAACTAAACCCAACTAGCGCCAACTTTAGTAGGTGTGTCTAATAACCCTAGTGCCCTGGAACTGCAGGAACTTTAACCCTTAGACAATAGTAGAGTTAACCACCTTAACTTGACATGACTTGTTTACATTATAGAAACTTCCTGATAGGAACATCGAGGCATGACATGACTCAAGTACATTACAAATACATCCTGGAATAAAAATCGGGTTACAATACATAAGAAATATAAGTGAATACATTCTGAAGTTATAATTACATCAACACTCCCTCTTAACTAGGAAGGTATTCTCCTGACAAAATTTATTAGCACAAGCCTTATTCTCTATATCATCTGGATCATCATCAAGTCTTCATCATCTTCACCTTCAAGTCATCTCTATCTTTAATTCATCTTCATCTTCAAGTCATATTCATATTCAAGTCATCTTCACCTGGATTTGGATCATCACTCGATCTTGATCATCGTCACTAGATCTGGATCATCCCTCGATTTGGATCATCTTTGGAGCATCATCTCTGGATCTGGATCATCCCTCGATCTGGATCATCTGTACTGGATAATCAACACTGAATATTCACAGGTGCTATCTCATGATTCTTCTCATCACAGGAAGTTCTATAGAGCCAGCCCTTTTTCATGCTGGTTGTAGGCCTACCCTCTGTGTAGGTCTTTTCCAGCACTTATATCTAACCCTAAGCTAGAATGGCCCTCCCAGCACTTATATTCAACCGTGCAAGGAACCAATCCTTCATGCCGAAAGGGTTTTGCACTTACATATGATAACCAATGTCAAAAGGGCATGCACTCACATCTGATCATGTAGGAACCAGTCCTAAAGTCCTATCAAAATGGCCCCTAGTCCTAGACTGAGCTACCTGGTAACTCACCAGGCACCTCCATTCCCAGAATGGCATTCAATGCTTACTTCTGATCATCTAGGAACCAATCCTACAGTCACATCAGAATGGCTTTGCACTCACATATGACATGGAAGGAACCAATCCTCTCACCATGACAAAATGGCTCAGCCCTTACATTCGACCATGGAAGGAACCAATCCTCTGACCATGTCAAAATGGCTATGGGTCTCATCATTTTCCCTTGGAGGAAACCTCGATCTGGAGAACACCAAGCTTCTCCCTGAAGTACTGAAACTTCACCCTATCCAATGGCTTCATCAATACATCTGCTATATGTTCCTCCATCGCAACATATTGGATCTTAACCACTCCCCTCTACACCATATCCCTGATATAGTAATACTTGATCTAAATATGCTTTGACTTTTCATGGAACAGTGGATTCTCTAACAACTTCATGCAACTCTAGTTTTCATAGTGTATACAAGTAGCACCCATCTGGAGATCAAATAAATCAGACAGTAGCTTTTGCAGCCATACTGCCTCACAACTAGCTAAACAAACTACGACATACTCTGATTTAGCTGTACTCAGTGTCACACAGGATTGCTTCCTGCTAAACCAAGAGATCACACCTGATCCCATACTAAAGAAACAAAAACAAGTGCTCCTCCTATCAATGGAACTACCTACCCAATCTGAATCAGCATAACCCTCTAGGTTAATCTTCTAATTCACCTCGTACTTGAGCCCGTAATCAATTGCACCCCTCAGGTACCTCAGAATATGCTTTGTAGCAATCAACTAAACATGTCTCAGATCTGTCAAGAACTGGATCAACGTGTTCACAGCAAAGCAAATATCTGGTCTTGTGTTCGTCAGGTACATCAAGGACCCAATCATCTGACGATATATCATAGCATCAACCGTATCTGATGAAGCATCACTCAATAGCTTCAGTTTTGATGCCATAGGTGTGGTCATGGCCTTGCAGTCCATCATCCCAAACGTCTTTAGGATCTCTACTGCATACTTCCCTTGTTCGACGGAGATTCCATCTGCATTTAGCCACACCTCCATACCTAGAAAATAATGCATCATACCCAAGTCCTTCATTTCAAACTCAGCAGCAAGCTTTCTCTTCATATCAACAATCAACCATCCATACCTATTACAAACAAATCATCTACATACAGTATAAGCATCACTGGGTTTCCATCATCAACCTTGTAGTAAAGGTTGGAATCTTCTTTACTCTTGGTAAAGCCCAAACTGGATAGAAAGCTGTCAATTCTGTCGTACCATGTCTTGGGTTCCTGTTTCAAACCATACAGGGCTTTGTTCAATCTACACAGATGAGACTCCCTGTCATGTGTCTCAAAACCGAGTGGTTGTTCTACATACACTTCCTCTTCCACTACACCATTCAAGAAAGCAGTCTTGACATCCATTTGGTGTATCTTCCATTTCATTACTATAGCCAAAGCAAGTATCGATATGATGGAAGTGTATCTGGCTACAGGTGCAAAGGTTTCTTCATAATCTATTCCTTCTTTCTATGAGAAACCACGAGCCACAAATCTTGCCTTATATTTCTCTATGCTACCATCTGCAGCATGCTTGATCTTGTAGATCCATTTGGAAGTTACAACCAACTTCCCTTCTGGTCTTAGGACAACATCCCAAACATTGTTCTTCATGATCGATTGATACTTTTTTATCATAGCATCCTTCCATTCTTTCCATTCTGCCACTTCTTCATAACTGGAAGGTTCTTCATTGATAAAGTCACATAGTAAAGCTACATATCTAGGGAAAGATCTGGTTCTCTTTCTTTCTCTGTGATTCTCTTATGGAGCCCCATATCTTTCAACACATTGGATAATATCTCGTACCCAAGCAGGTTTCCTCTTGTGAGGATTCTTCTCCTGAGGTGGATCTATAGGTCTTTGTGGTTCTTCAAATTCTTGATCTTCTTCTTGAATTTCTTCATTCATGGTTGTATCATGAATTCTAGGTGCTTCTGCTTCTTCAGGTTCTTCAGCAAGTCTCTTTCTTTATTTTTTGTAAGCTATGTCTTCATCAAATGTTACATCCCTACTGATGTTGATATTCTTGTATCCTTAGAAGTATATTCTGTAAGCCTTCGAGCTTTCAAGGTATCCCACAAATATACCCTTCTTTCGTGAAGGATCTAGTTTTGTTCTCTTTTCTTTTGGAATGTGTATGTACACTAGACAGGCGAATATTCTGAGATGGCTAACTTCTAGTTTCTTGCTAGAGAATACTTCTTAAGGATTCTTGTTCTCGAGTACTCTGTGTGGAGTACGATTCTGTACATACATCGTTGTTCTGGCTGCTTCTACCCATAAATGAATAGGAAGATCTTTATTATGAAGCATTTCTCTTGCATATTCCATGATAGTTCTATTCTTCCTTTCTGCAACCCCATTCTGTTGTGGACATCTCCCTCTTAATCCCTGATTCTTTGCATAAGTATTTGAATTCATTTGATGTGAATTTTCCACCATTATCTGATAAAAAAGTATTGATCTTCTTTTCTGTGTGGTTCTCGATCAAGGCTTTGAATTCCTTGAACTTGCTGAAAACTTCATCTTTGTTCTTCATGAAGTAAATCCATGTCTTCCTAGAAAATTCATAAATGAAAGAAACATAGTATACATACCCACTTAGTGAACTTGATGACACTGGTCCGCATACATCAGAGTGGATGATTTCCAAGATTCCTTTTGCTTTGCTTTCTCTACTTGGAAATTTCTTCTTTGTGTTCTTTCCTTTTGCACATCCTTTGTAGACCCCTTCATGTTTTGCTTGAATTTCTAGAAGACCTTCAACAGCTTTGCTTGCAAGGGGTAGTGCTCCGTAATGCACATGTGCAAGCCTTCTATGCCAAAGTTCATTTGGCTCTACTGTGTCATGGACCATAGCTTATTCTGGATGGCCCTTCAGCTTGTATAAACATCCTTCTTGTTCCCTAATCACTATTGCATCATCAATAGTCTTTCCTCTTGGCCATATACAAATGCAACCCTCATGCCTTTTGTATCCAATGCTTATATGGATAGAATATTATTCTTCATTCCTAGTACAAACAAGACATCCTTCATTTTTATAGACTTTCCAGAGTCTAGCTTGTAGGAGGATTCACCACTACCTTTTATGGGATATTGGTAGTCATCCCCAAGCTTCACCTTATGGGGTGAATTATGTTTGGATGGTTTCTCAAAGGATTCCTTGAAACCTATCATGTTCTTGGAAGCCCCACTGTCAATAAGACAATCTTTGCTTCCATGAATGACAGTTCCCATGATAGCGGAGATCAAAACATATTCATCTTCACTTGAAGAGTATTCACTTTCTTGTTTTACCCTCTTCCTTGGAGGATCATCATCCTCAACAGTATGAGCATGATGTCTTCTTTTGGAGTTCTTATTCTTCTTGGATCCATTTTTATTCATGGGACAATTTCTAACAAAGTGTCCTATTTCATCTCATGTATAACATCTGAGTTTGGATGAATCCCTTTTTGCAGTATTACTTTTCTGATGAGAATGCTTACCTTGGTGATGATGATTTTCCCTTCTTCCTTTTTTGGAGTGTACTGTGAGAGCTTGATCTTTTCTTCTTGAGCTGCTATCTAAGATTCTTCTTGAGAATATTCTTCCCACAGTCTACTGAACTTGACCAACTTCTTTCTAGCATAGATTCCTTGGATGAAAGAATCCCATGACCTAGGGAGGCCATTCAATGTTGTCATCATAATTTATTTTGATTATACAATAGTTTATTTTGTTTTATTTATCAAACTGTAATGGTTTAACCCTGTTGTGTCTTAACAGTCACCTCAGGGATTCTTGTCCCTTTGCCTATTGCTTGTGCTTGGAGGAGCAATGCTTGCTATAAGTTTGGTGTTATGGTTTTTATTCATGCATAGTTTAAAGCTTGTTGGTATAGAATTATGTGAGCAAGACATTATGCTTGTCATGCCTTTGTTAACTATGGCTATTGTGGGTGCATAGGAGTAATGATGTGCTTGCAGGACAAATAGTTGAGTCATCCTGCAAGAAATTGACTCAAGGTAAAAATAAATGAATTCAAGATGATTGTAAATAGGCATAACCTTTATGCACTTGTAAATGTTTCCTATATAGCCTGATTATAAAGTAAGGGGCATGTAGATGTAATGATAATAACCTCCTGTTGTTTATAGTACGACTTGTCCTTTACTCCTAAATTGGTTTAGGAGGATGGAAATATGGCATAAGGATCTCATGGGGAAAAATAAAGAAGATGTATGTTATCTTTTGGTATTCCTTAAGGATGTTTTAGGATCAAGAAACGTAAAAATGAGTTTAAATTGGCATAACTAAATCATCCTAAGGTAGAATGAAACAGTTTGCATTCCTTCCAAGAATCAATTCCAGTTCATTTGGGATGTCACAATTTGAGTGTCCTTGACATTGTTATCTTAGGTTCTTTTGGTATATTACCTTTTTATTTGTCCTCATGGTGAGGAAGTTGTAGAAAGTCTTATTATGTACGAATTGAATCTAAGAATGACTGTTTAGGAAAGATTGCTCCTTAATCCTTAATTTTGTATAGGAAGGTAATACTGTAAAAGATAATTGGAGAAATGTTACTGTTATCTTACTAATTTATGGTATGCATAGTAAGCCGTCTTCAGGGCACTATGATGATGACATGTTGCGATTTACATGATAATTCTCAAATGATTGTTTACAATGTGCATGAAACTTTCCTAACAAGGTTGCTGCTAACAGATTTGACTCCTCTATAGTAATAGTGTAAACAAAAACAAAAATCTCTGCACACATTGGAACCTAGGTATAAGAGGGACATTACATATGGTATCAGAGCAAAGGTCGAAACACTCAGGCCTACCTGGGCTCAAAAACGATTCTACCTATTTTTTTTAACAATCAAGTTGGCTTGAGATAACAGGAATCCACGGACTCACGTTGATCTACAACACAAGTAATCTAAAGTGCAGCGACTTCAAGTAATTATGTATTGGATGACCTTGTAGTTATGCAGGAATATCCTGTCCACTTCAAGGTGAGGCCCAACAAGGTAAGTACATAGGTATGTTGGTATTTTGTTTATTTTGAAGATATTTTTCTTTTATCCACGATTAAGACAAATGTATCCTCTCCTTTTGAGTTGCACAAAATTTTTTGGTAAATATATGGAAGTCTACATAAATGCGCACAAGACAAATAAATTTATTTCAGAAACAACCTTTAGGGCTTACATTAATAGTTGGACTGGCTGCTAATGAACTGATACATATTGGTAAGGAACTCCTGAATATGAATTTGATGCTCTGTATCTTCTGTTTGCTAATTAGCAAGGAATAAAAGGTGACTTCTAAGGAAATGTTTCCACTCTTTTTAGAAGTCCCATCATGTCATGTAGAGTAAGCAAAAAAAATTTGACTTTACACCATTTTAGAAAAAGGGGACAAGGTACCTATCAATGAATTCTGATGAATAAATAATTTAAAAGAGTAAATATATTTTCCCAAAATCCTAGCAAGTGTAGCTAAATTAATTATGTGCAAATATACCTAAGAACATAAGTGATGAACGCATATTGTTAGGATTATGCAGGTATACGAAAGTATACCAAATGAATGTTAATAGTAAGGCACAACTGCATAAAATGCTAACACTTTTATGAACAAATTGCTGTTAACTAAGAACAATTGTTTCTGGTTGGATTCATAGGAACTACTGGTTCTCAAGTTTTGGGTCCATAAAGAAACAACAGGAATAGACCATTGATTCTCCCCCTATAGGTGTGCACGGCAATAGCATTTGACCTTGTGGCCTAAATGGACATAAACATGAGGTAAAAATTTATCATAGAATTGTTATCGTTTTGCTTTGGAAATAATGGTGAATGACGACATAAGATGCTATGTTGCGATCTGTTATAAAGTAGAACATGGTTTTCTTAAAGAATCCCCAATTAGATTCCATTAACTACAAAATGAGTGCTAAGTGAATGCAGAAACTGAATGAAAAGTTGTGGTTAGATGCAATGTAATATCAAGCATGCAAGAGAAGCCTAGGAAATCAGGCTGTGCAAACATGGAGATTATTGATCTTTCATACATACTCGTAAGGTATGAAAAAAATATTTCAAAGACATGTAAGTATATTTACTTATGAACTTGGGCTACAGTGCAGCCAAGGTAAGTAATGAAATATGTTGTGCTTAAAAAGTCAATAGAATTCCTTAGTGGTGAAAAGAGTGCACTAGTATAAAGAGTCTTATCTGGTGAATGAGAAATAAAGTAAGACGTGACTTATGTTAAAAAGTTTGACATTCTTTGAAGCAATGATATGATGTGCTGACCACTTATGGAGTGCTTGCAGGAATGGGAAATTATGGCCATAAGAAAAGGATAAAGCTCCAGGACTATGATGAGTTAAATCTCATGTGTATAAAGTTGTCACCACGAGGGTGGTGATGGAGGTAGTGGTTGAAAGCTACCTTGTTTTCCCCTCGAGCCAGCGAGGGGCCACTATGCATTCTAGGGACGCCCAGATGTAAGACATTTTGGTTAAGACTCGTTCCGCACACATTAGAGGACTGTCACATGAGTGGGGGGACTCTGTGAAGAGAATAACCTCTAGGCGCTATGGACGTGTGTGAGAACGGAGGTGCCTCAGCTTGGTAAAGCACCTTGAAGAGAACAAAAAGGAGATACACCTACAGAGGGGTATAAGGTATCGTCCTTGTGTTGGGTGGATTGAGTTGGTACTGGAAGTACTGTTAGCACTTGGAGTGCTGGGATGGAGGAACATCTAGAGAAAAGAAAAATGATAAAGCACCCTGAATAGCACAAAAGGAGATACACGAAGGGTTGGTATCATCCTTGTGTTGGGTGGCTTGAATTGGTACTTGGAGTACCGTTGGCACTTGGTGTGTTAGGATGGAGGACATCCAAAGAAAGGAGCAATGCAGGAAAATGTATGTACATTATAGGTAAACTTGTACCGATGAGGTTATATGTTCATTTATTGATAGATAGAACTGACAGGTATATTGGAGCCACTGTGGATTATGAAAATTGTATAATCAGATTTCTATATTGTCTCAATGTCAATGGTAGTAGTCATGTTTTATTGATGTAGTAGACATGCATATATATGCTCAAAATGCAGGTTGGTGACCTAATACCACCTGTCCAGAGGGATTAAAGAATATAAAAACAAGCATTAAGAACCTGAAGAAGAAAAGGAGACGAGGTTGGGAAAAACTGGTAACACCGAGGACGATGTTAATTCAAGGGGGAGAGGATATAACATCCCTCGCCACCTCGACCTAGAGCTCACAGTGTAAGTAAATATCACTGTAAGTATCGACTATAAACCTCTGTCAAGTTGTGGTTATAATTGATAAGGTTAACGATTGAAAGCTTCGAACGACTAAAACGAAATTTGGCGATGAATTCACTAGGGGGAAGGGGTAGTCATGGATAGAACCTAGCGACTCGATCGATGATCACAATGGGTCATCAGATTTCTGGTGAGTGCTATCGAAATACTAAGTTGTGGTCACTCACTAACATGATAGCCGTTGTGCATAAGTTGGAATCAATTGAGAAACAATGCTTTACTTATTGAGGAAATGAGGGGGGCATGCAGATTGTTGGAGTATAGTAGTTAACTAGGTTATTTTTCCACTATGCTCAGCAGATTGTTATTGACAGTATGTACCTACGAATAGGGAAAGAGCATCTTTCCTGTAATTAGACAACTCCATTAAGATAAATATATATACATATATAAAGATATATAGATATATGTATGTATTCCTCGAATGAAAAGTATAGATATATGTATAGAGAAAGAAGAAAAGTATTAGAAGGCATAAGACTTTGATGAATACCTCTTATGTTACCCCAGATACAGTTCCAATATCTTATGCATAATTAAAAGGTTGGCATAATATTACAAGACATCTGTTAATCTTTAAAAGGAACTTTGACTTCCTCTCTTACACCACAAAAAAGGTAATTTAATTATACTGGAAAAGTTAAAAGAAAAAGGGGGTGCGAGTCCTTTATATTAACCCTTATTAATAACCCAATGCCTTGGTACAGCGGAAAAAGGGGAACGTTAAAACAAGTAAAGGTTGGAATAATGCCTTGTATTAAAAACTAAGAGATACCTGTTTTGAACAAAAAGATTAAAAATATGCTAATCCCACATGCATTGTGAGAGAAAAGACTTAAAACGCTACGAGTTGTTTAAAGGAGAAAAGATGCATGTGAAAGGGCAATCCTTTTGGATGTTGGAGAACTTACCAAGGGTTCATTGGCGAAAGGAGCCGAATACAACTCTGGAAAGGGTGCGATCCGCCAGCTATTACTCTACGAGGATGGTCAGCGGTAGCTATTTTTATCCTACGTTTTCCTTTCTGGAGCATGGTATGTTATGCTATTTTTTCTTTGAATGCGTGCATTATTTTGAGAAAAAGAGAGTTTCTCTTTCCATGGTTTTTAGTAAGGTCCTGTGTGGTTTGATTTTGTGCAAGTATGCAGTCTCTGTTTGATTATACACCTTTCTCTGTTTAGGTGGGGTGAGGGATGATACACAATGGTAAATAACTTCTAGCTTTGTCGTGAAATGAGTAAATAAATTACCACTTTGTCGTAAGAAGGAAAATATTCCTATAAGAAGGTAACTATTTTCATTTACCATAACTCATTCTTGATTAATTCAATCAATTATAAATAACTTCTCACTTTGTCCTAAAAATGAGAACGTAATTCTTTTCATTCACGAGTTTAATATAACATATTCTTAATTAATTAAATCAATGGTATATAATGTAACATCCCCATGGACAATACATCAAAAATTTCTAATTAATCAAAGAAACAGAAACAAGGTGTTTGTTTTGACTGTCAAGATATTTTATTGATCATGCAAATAACCGTAAGTCAAGCCGAAATATATGAGAAACTAAATCAGATATACTTACTTGAATCCAGGGGAAACACACTTGGAGAATCAACTCCTCCCATCCATAGGAGGCAACAACTCAATGGTTTTCTCCTCTCCACCCCCGAGCTGGATCACCAACCATGCACCAGAACAGCAAGTAACTTCCTCGCGGCACTCAATCCTTAGAGTCTGTAACAAGCTACAACAAAAAATATTCCACGCGACACTCTCTCTCAGAGTCCGTAACAAGCTAAGCGATGGACTTATGAAATGGGAGAAACACTCAACACATGCATTCATAGCAAAGTTTCTCCATGCACAACACAACGTCTCGTGCTATTCTAGTGCACTCATATATATAGCTTTTGCCCAGGTCTTATGCCATCCCAATCAAATCTCCAGTCCGATCTCTAAATCCCTATGATTTAGGATCTTGTCTGGTTGTTGAGTTTTGGATTGGATTTGATTGGTATCAATTAGTCTAGCTTGCTTACACGTGTTCTTTGGTGCCATGGTTGGTGTCCCCTCATGTAGTTGAGTTCTAAAAGTGTTATTTTCTTTATTAATAAATAAATAAAAAGGTTTGTTGTGCAAATGTCATTTGAGTTTTTGAGTTTCATAACTCATTACATGATAATAATAATAAAAAAAAATTTCAAACCATGAAAATAAAAGAAGTGTTATGGGGGTATTACATTTCTCCCCTCCTTATGCTTAACACCGTCCTTGGTGTTCTTTTTATTCCGATCTCCCTTGCCCATTCTGGAACATGGAGGGATATGCTTCCCGCATTTTATCCTCCATTTCCCAATTTACCTCTTCAAGGATGAAGTGCTTCCATTGCACTTTTATTTGAACGATGGCTCGATTCCGGAGCATACATTCCTTCCTGTCTAGAATGCGGAAAGGTTTGGTCTGGAACTCGCTCACGGGTTCTACCTGAATCACATTCCAGTCAATTATGAGTAGCATATATATATATATACCTTGGAAGGATAAACCATTCAAATGAAGAGGAAGGATAAACATACCCAAAACCACATAGATACCTTGGAACAAGGTACCGAGTTCAGCTAATTTACAAACGCACTTAGGGTTTTGATGTTGCAACATAGAAGAGACTACCAATCACAGTTCCCTTTTGAAATTCCAATCGACTTCCTCCAGATGGAAACGTCCCTTCAAAACACATAGATCCCTCTTAATAAAAACTCAGAGTTTTTTCCTCTACCCAAAAGGCATAGATCCCTCTCCTAAAACGCAAAGATCTTTTGTTTAAAATGAATAAAAAAAAAAGCTCAGAGATTGTTCCCCCTGAGAGAGAACATAGATTTCCTCCTTTTAAAGGCAGAGATTTATCTCCCCACATCTTGATAGTTGTTGGCATATTAATTTTCTTCCCCCTTCTTGGCTAAGCAGGAGCCAAGTGGCACAATGATTCCTCCAAATGTCCAAAATTTTGAAGACATGCACCAATATTTTCTTGTTACAAGAATAATTCCCATGATTTCCTTGAGGAAATCACACCCTTAAATTTCTCATTAATGCACAAAATCCCCATTGCTTGTCCCAATTTGAATTACCCATCACTATATATGATAAAATTTATGTTACTATGAATATATATATATATAAATGTGTGTGTGTGTGTGTGTGCATACACCTTTATAATCTATGATATAACCCATATGCATATATATATATATATATATATATATATATATATATATATGTATGTATGTATGTATGTATGTATGTATGTATGTATGTATGTATGTATGTATGTATGTATGTATGTATGTATGTATGTATGTATGTATGTATGTATGTATGTATGTATGTATGTATGTATGTATGTATGTATGTATCTATATATATATATATATAGTAGTTATATCTTTTGGATGATTTTACATGGTAACTAAGACCTGCATTTTCATCATTTTACCATATAGCTTGTATCTATACTTGATGTCGTAATGAGTATTAGGTAAGACATCTTGTTTCATTTTTTATAAAAGAGGATCATAAAGATCCATTATTTTGTTAATCTAAGAAAACTAGCCTCGTTCCGACTTACTTTATCTTAAGTTGGTACGTGGGATTTTAGGTCGTCGAGGGAGTTGCTGATCTGTTCTCAGTTCCCGAGGCCTGACTAAATTTTTTATTATTTCCTTAGTAAATTTCGTCCACCATTATCGTTCTAGTTGCATACGTTTCCCAGTTCCCTCGTGTTATTAAATTCACCTACAATTTTCAAGGAGGTTAGGGTTTACACTTATGTTTTTCCATTTACGATCACGTAAGGGAGAGATATTACATCCTGTATCCATAACCATTCACCTTTATACCTAGTGTGTCTAGTTTCCTATCATTAATTTGCGTAAATGTACCAAGAATCCTAAGTTTACCACTTAGGTAATCAACTCATATAGACTACAAGGTTTTGTTTCTCGTGGGGCCTTGTCCTTGAGCTCCTCACCAGAAACAAGTACAATAAACATTCATAATTACAAAATATTTAGGGGTATGCAATAGGGATATTACATATGCCGGTAGGATAAATAAGAAAGGAGATTCCTTTATAATGAAAAAAAAGATAGTTTATTTAACTAGGGTAGTGTAATTATTTCAAAAATAATCAAAGATAAATTTCTAGAAATTACAGGTGGCAAGGCATAGAATAGATCATGAATGAGTGTATTTTTAAAGAACTCCTTTTGTAATTTAGTACTTAAAAAATCTTTCGGTGTGATATTTACAAAATAAAATCTATAAATTATAGCCAAAGTACCACTAAAATATTCAATTAGGAAATGATATTACAAAATATACAAATAATATATTCCCTTCTCTTCTTAGTATACAAATATTTATATATAATGTGACATATATCATTTTCCAAAATGATGAGAACCTTGAACTCTACTAATTCTATATATATAATTTATGCATGCAAAAAAATTGAAAATTAGGATAATTTGATGTAAAATATTATCATGTGAGGGTAGGATTCCAATCACCTCAAATAAGAGCATAAGAAGGTGGACCATAAAAAAAAAAAAAACCTAGAATCTATCTATTTTTTAAATGAGAGATTGATTTATATTACTTGTAAAAATTTTTTAGTATTCGAATTATTTTGGACTGAAATACAATTTTGGAATCCATCTTAACTTTTTCTATGAAATAAGAAGATGGAATGCCATGTCATTTCGGTGCAAGGGAGGAACATATAATGAGGTCCTCTATTATCAGTCAAAATCCTTTTCCCGAGGTTATTACGTCGATAGATGTTTTTATTTGGTATTTGGGGTGGACTACAACCTATGATTTTTCATCTACAAAAGAGGATGAGACAAGTGTATTGTCGAGATTCATCCTATTGTAGTCGTTCAAAATTGGAAATAAACAATTATAAGAAAAATGAATATAAAAAATATTTGGTAACTAGCTCATGAATGAATAAACGGTAGAAATGCATGGATAATTCATAGTTGAAGACTAGATAACCAACAGTTCATGGCACATAACTAAGATAAAAATAAAGAAGAAGAAGAATGTTGGTGATTACATGTAGCTAGGCATGGATAACTCACAGTTGAACCCGCTTAGCTAGAAGAATATTAGGAATAAAAAAATGTTTCCAAACTCTCTTCCATTCCATAACTATATCTCAATCATTTGATCCCATCGACATGATCTGATGACAAACTATGTCGGTGGGCTAGTTTAAATAAAACCATACATTACACTAAAAAATTATACAAATATTTAAACTCCGCATTCAATTGAAATTATAACATTATCACCATGATGTTATATGTTGTAGTTGGAACTAATTCTAGAAGGTTAGTGTGAGTTAAAGGAGAGAGTAGCAAAGTATATAACAATTCTTACCTTGAAAGATGTACAATTCTAACACACCAAAAAAAACTAAGATCGATATCCAAGTGAATTAGATTCGCCAACAAATCTTCCATTCATTTACTATGGTGGTTAACTCAAAGATGAAAATTTTCTTCATGTCTATGACGATTAAAGATTCCATGACTACATAACAATGACAAAGAACATGGTCAATGATAGTGTGGGTATCTTTCAAGAATTATCTTTGACTTTCTTATTCACAAAACTACATAATGAAAACCCTTCGCATTAAATTAACTTCTAGTTGGTAGCATAGCCATACATGGAACATTGAAGCCTAATTAATAAAGAGTAATATCACACTCTGTATGCGTCTTTTTTTTTCCACCAAGGTAAAGGGAACTTTAGTCAATCGCATTTTCCTCTAGGAAATTGATGCGATGAGAGTTTCCCTTTTCTCCACCCTTTTTATCAATCCCTTCTTTGTCTCACTCTAGAGAGAATACTTATCTTTGATGCTCAACACTCACCTCAATTAAGACTTCAATAAATAGAATTCAGAGCTGGCCGCGGGAATATCGGATGACACAATATATGGCATTGAGAGCTGAGATGGAGAGGGATCAAGGAGGTCACGTTGAGAGGTGAGAACGAGAGAGATCAAGAAGGTGACGTTGATATTTGAGAAGGAGAGGTATCAATTGTATATATACCAGATTCATTGTATATATGCATGAATTCTGTAGCAGATCTTGTACAGGCGACCTGGTAGAAAATTCGAAGACCATGTTGCGAGGTAAATATTTTGGTGCTGTATGGCTTGGTTTCAAAGAATGGTAACAGTCTTTTTTATTTAATTATTTAATGAATATAAAACTTCATCTCTATTTTCTATATATAAAATCTATATGCTCATTTTCTACCCTCCCATATTATATTGACACATTATGGAACATTTTAGCTTTTGCGAACTATTGCAAAATGAATCCTCAAAGGCTCCGTGGGGATTTTTTTTTCTTAAAAGAATTGGAAAGTTCTCAAGGCCATAGACACTTTTTTATTTAATTTTCCAAAATTGGTTTGTAATACGTTGTTTACTTATTGATAGGAAGGTTTTTCTATTTTAAAAGCATTGATATTTTGAGTTAAATGTGGTCACTACCTAGAGATAGGCATACCATAGAAATTAGAATATTGGAGGAAAAACAAAGTTCAATAGGACAAACCCTTACCGTGAAATTCAAACAGTTTTGGTGAAACTCACGCAACTTTATCTTTCTTTTAAGATTCGGTTAAGTCATATTTTTTTTCGTATGTTTGGAAAAACTCTTCATGTAAACATATTCTTTTTTTATTTAACATTTGTTTAAGTCATTATATAAAATTTTGTGAAATTGTTTTTGGTAGCTTTTGGAAAAACTGTTCATGTAAACTTATCTTTTTTTATTTAATATTTGGTTAAGTTATTATACAACATTTTGTGAAATTGTTTTGAGTAGGTTTTGGAAAAATTCTTCCTGCAAATTTATCTTTTTTTATTCAAGATTTGGTTATGTCATTATATAAAATTTCATCAGTTTTTGTGAAATTGTTACTAAGAGTATATGTTGTTATTTATAGTAAATGTAAATTAGATTACTCATTTTACTTTTTATTTTATTTTATGTTTTGAGGTATGTAATGATTAGGAACTAGAAACACTTTAGCAATTCACGATCAATATCTTGTTCGGATTAGGTAGTAATAGGTTTACATTAAGCACTAGAGAAAGATAGATTGTTTAGAGGAAGAGATTGATAGGAGGGGGGAAGGTAGGGAGGGGGACAAAGATAGAGAGGGAAGAATAAGTAGGTGCGTGAGAGAGAGGGAAGGAGCACACAGGTGGGTGAGAGAGAGGCAGAGGAACAAAAAGGTGGGTGAGAGAGAGAGGGAGAGGTAGAGGTAGAGGGAGGAGGAAGTTGGGTGCGAGAGTGGGAAGGGGATGTAGGGGTTGGGAGAAGGTGAGATGATGAGAGAGAGAGAGAGAGAGAGAGAGAGAGTAGTGGGGGGAGGGAGAGAGAGTTATGAAGTGAGATGGTGAGATGGTGAGATGGTGAGAGAGAGAGAGAGGGGAAGAAAGAGTTATGATGAGTGAGATGATGAGAAAGAGTGTGGGGGGGGGAAGGGAAAGAGAGATAGTGGCGATAAACCAAGAGAGAAGAAAAGAATGGGCCAAGGTGGAGATAGAAGGTGAGGGAGAGAGGGATCCAAAGTTAGGGATAAATGGAGAGTGAGGGTAATAGAGAGAGGGGATGGGGGGTTGGGGAGGGTAATAAAGAGATAGAGGGGGAGGAGGAAGAGAGAGAGGGGGGTAGGGAGGGACAGGTCAAGCTAGGTGAGAGAGGGATTCCAAGAGTGGAGAGGATAAAGGATACATTAGGGATGAAGGAACAAAATGTGGGGGTCATAGAGGGATAGAGAGTGATATGGAAATAGGTCAGGGAGAAAGAGAGGTGTTGTGGAAAGGAGGGTTTGGGGAGGGAAGGGAGATATCGAGTGATAAGTATGGAGAGAGGGATATGTATAGATAGTAATAGAGAGGGTGGGGGGGGGGGCAAGGGGGCATGTAAAGAGCATAGAAAAGAGAGATAGAGGCTGGAGGGTTAGAGGTTAGGTGGGGGTGGCAGAGAGAGAGGGGTGATGGAGGGTGAGAGAGAGGAATTTATGGAATGGAAACACTAAAGGGAGGGAGAGAGGGATTGAGAGCTAGGTAGACCTGGAGGGTGTGGGTAATAGAGAGGGGGGAAGAGGTGTTTTGGAGGGTAAGAGAGAGAGTGGGGGGGGGGAAGGGAGGGAGGAGGAAGAAAGAGAGAGGGGGGGCATGGATGCATAGTTCAAGGTGGGAAATACAAAGAAGTAGGGTTCAGAGAGAGTGGGGAGGATGGATAGGTCGAGGTGGGAAAGAGAAAGAAGTGGGGTTGGGAGAGAGGGATGGAGGGAGTGGAGAGGGTTAAAGAGCAATATGGAAAGAGGATAGGATAGAAGAAGGAGGAGGAATGGAGGAAGAGAAGGTTGGGGAAAAAATGGAGGGAACATAGAGTGATAGAGAGTGATATTGAAAGAGGGGAGGATAGAGGGGGGGATAAAGAGAGGTGTGGGAGAAAGGAGGAGGGATGATGGAGTGGAGGGAGAGAGGGACCAAAAATTAGGGATAGATAGAGAGAGGGAGAGGGACATAGGATAATAGAGGAGGGGTGGGGGGGATATAGAGAGGGTAACAAAGGGAGAGAGGTTGGAGGGATAGAGGTTAGGTGGGGGTGGGAGAGAGAGAGAGAGAAGGGAGAGTGAGGGACAGAGATGGATGGAGTGGATAAGGGTAGTGAGTGATATGGATGGGTAAGGGAGGGAAGGTGTGATTAAAAAGAGGGAAGAGGGGAATAAGGGAGGATGTAGGGGGGAGGGAGAAAGAGAAGGTAGAGGAAAAGAGGGAGGGTAACAGAGAGAGAGAGGGGTGAGGGAGGGATAAGATAGGGTGGGAGGGTGTGAGAGAGGGATGGAGCAGAGAGGGTTAGAGAGTGAGATGCAAGGGAAGGGGAGGGAACCTGCAATAAATAGGTGGGAGGGGGAAAGAGGGGAGGGTGTAGGAGGGAATGAGAAAGAGAGGCAGAAAAGAGGGAGGAGGGATAGGTCAATGTGTGTGTGTGTGTGTGTGTGTGTGTGTGTGTGTGTGTGTGTGTGTGTGTGTGTGAGAGAGAGAGAGAGAGAGAGAGATGGAAAGAAATGAG
The DNA here is from genome assembly GCA_001517045.1 of Pseudotsuga menziesii. NCBI lineage: Eukaryota > Viridiplantae > Streptophyta > Pinopsida > Pinales > Pinaceae > Pseudotsuga > Pseudotsuga menziesii. The sequence goes on along the minus strand of LPNX010578740.1, from coordinate 349,714 downwards.
GATAGAGGATAGAGGATGGAGGGAGGAGGAGAGCGGTGGACGATGTAAATTGGGGGAGCAGAGAGGGATGTAGAGAGGGAGAAAGAGAGGAGTGGGAGAAATGAGGAGAAGGGAGTGGATGGAGAGAGGGATGAAGATTTAAGGAATGATGGAGAAAGGCATAGAGAAAGAGGGAGGGGGGCAGAGAGTAACAAAGAGAGAAATATGGTGGAGGAATGAAGGTTAGGTGGAGGGAGAGAGAGAGGGGGAGGGAGGGATAGGTGGAGGTGAGAGAGAGAGAGAGGGATGGATCGAGTATAGAGTGGTAGAGAGTGAGATGGATGGGAAGGGGACAAAAGGTGCGAGAATGAGATGGGATAGGGAAAGAGAGTGTA
>LPNX010578740.1:312203-348805 GCA_001517045.1 Pseudotsuga menziesii | reverse complement strand
ATATGTATATATATGTATATATGTATATATATATATATATATATATAGAGAGAGAGAGAGAGAGAGAGAGAGAGAGGTACTAAGGTTAATAGAAAGGGGGGTGAGGGAGTGGAGAAGGATGTGAGATGGAAATAATGGAGGATATAAGATAGAGTTGGGAGCGAATAAGAGAAGGGTGGGTGAAATAAATGGAGGGAGAATATGGATATATATTGATATGGAAATGTAGGAGGATGGAGGAGGGAGGGGAGGGAGTGTGAATTAGAGAGACATGGATAGAAGGAGTGGGAGTGAGGGTAATATAGTGACAATGAGAGAGAGGTAGAGAGGGTGGAGGTATAGAGGTTATGTGAGCTCGGGAGAGAGAGGGTTTTGGGGAGAGAGATGGGGGATGGAGTGGTAGGTGGGGGTGGGGGATAGAGTCAGAAAGATGGTGTGAGAGAGGGATGGATGGAGAAGAGAGGGGTAGAGAGTGAGATGGAGGGAGAGGGTGGGAAGGTGTCAAAAAGAGGGGGGAGATTTAAGGTGGGTACGATTTATGAAGGAAGGAGAAAGAGAGGGTAGATATAAAGAGGGAGGATGGAAGAATGCTAGTTTAGGGTGGTATAGAAAGAGAGAGAGACTTGGGGGTGGGAGAGAGAAGGATAGATAGATTGAAAAGGGATAAAGAGTGATATGTAAATAAAGGAGGATATAAGATTGAGGATAGAGGAAGGAAGAGAGGGGTGGGGGAAATAAATTAAGGGACTCGAGAAAGATAGAGATTGATATTGAAAGAGGGGAGGATAGAGGAGGGAAAGAGAAGGAGAAGGATGGGGTAAAGTAAGATGACGAAGGAGGTGGGGGGTGGACAGGGAATGCAATTTATGGATAGATGGATATTTGAAGAGGGAGTGAGTGTGATAGGGTAGTGGGCCTCAGAGAGAGAGTAACAAAAAGATGGTAGAGGAATAGAGGTTAGGTGGAGGGATATGGAGACACGAAGGATATAATGATAGGTGGGAGAGAGAGAGAGAGATGGATGGATCCAAGAGGGGTATATACTAAAATAAATGGGGAGTTAGTGGAAGTGTGAGAAAGAGAGGGGAGAGAGAAAGAGGGAAATATGGAGAAGAGTGTAGGGATAGGTCGGAGTGGAAGAGAGAGAGAGAGAGAGAGAGAGAGAGGTAGATGTAGGAATAAAATAGGAATATATAGTTTGATGGAAATATGGGAGGATAGAGGAGAGAGGTATGAAGACGAGTGGGGGAAAGAAGGAGAATGGAAGAGGGAGGGTAGGAAGAGATGGAGCAAGAGTTAGGGTTATATGGAGAGAGTGAGAGGGAGTGAGGGTAATAAAGAGAGGGGGGAAGAGAAAGGAAGAGAAGGTGGATGAATTATGGTTAGGTAAATAAAGAGGAGGGTGTAATGAACATAAAATAAGATTATAATTAAATAATTAAATAATTAAATAATTTATAGCTAGGTTAGTATGGAAGGAAGTGTCTCCTCATCATGAATGTCCAAGCCATATTTAAGGCCAAGAAATCATTGTAATATTCATCATATATTATATTATTCATATTTCATTATTTAAAATGAGTCGGATTCGACTACTAACGGACCAATCGGATTCAGTTGCTCCATTTGGAATTAGATCGGATTCACTCTTGCACTATGAGCTCAAACTTGGCTCATCAATTCGTGATTTCTTCTGCTACTCCATTTCACCCATATCTCTCTCAGTTCTGCTGCCCTCCACTCCCACAGTCCATATCACTTCACGCTCCTCCCTCTGCTCCACCTTCTCGACTCCCTTCCCATTATTTACACTTTGTGTAAATTTGGTTTTTAGGATTTCCCTAGAATATAGGACATTGTCCAAAAAAAAAATACGTAAAAAAAGAAGAAGAAAAAAATGTGAAAAAAGAAAGAAAAAAAAAGGTAAAGAATTGAAAAGAAAGAAGAAAGCTAAAAGGAAAATATAAAAGAAAAAAAAGTAAAAAAATAAAAGAAAGGAAAAAGAAAGTGAAAAAAGAAAAGAGAAAGTAAGATCAACACATGGTTTTTCTTTGCAACTTCAACCTAGGTTGCACCCTCCCTCATTCCAAGTAGCCCTACAAACAAAAACAATATTAATAATATTAATATTATTATATAATATTTTAAAACTTATTAATCCATCTTTTAGTAAAATATTTAAATAAAATATTTTTATATTTATTATTTTATTTCAACACATAAATTAATTATAATAATTATTGTTAATTCATTAATTATTTGAAAGACATTATTTGTCTTTTATTCCTTCATAATTCAAAATAAACTTCCAAATACACACATTTTCATAAAATGATCAAGGCTATGATGGAATTAAAAGACAAACTTGAGAAGTTGGAGATGAACATCAAGGCCCTCATTGTCAACCAAGAAAAATTCAGAGAAGAAATGAAAAATAACAAGGCACTTAAGAAAGAAATCAAAGAAGATGTTGTTCTAGTACAAGGAAGAAAACTTGATGACAAAGTAGACATCATGCATGAGAAATGAAAAGAGTTAGATGACGAGATGTGTGTGATGACATAGAACATAAGCACCATGGCACAAAAATTCAGCATCATGACACAGAACCAGAATATTGTGATAATGGAAATGTTACAAAAAATAAGGTCTAATACAAACCATATCAGTAACTCAGATATGTTGGACCACTATGTCAACAAAAATGAGAGTAACAAAATTGATCAAGACAATAAACAAGAAAAGGAGACTAAATATAGTAGGGATGACCAAAATACCAATAATATATTTGATAAAGATAAGCTCGGCCAAGATCATAATGAGAGTCAATCTAGTATCATTGACAATAAGGATGATCCATACAATGAAAAAATACGGATCCTACAATATGCAAAGGAATCCAAGTCAAAGGAATCAGATATCGTAGATTAATCTTCTACCTTAACTCTTCTACCACCCTAGAGAAACCTAAATGTAACACTATCAGGTGACTTCGAGTGTGAGAAGCCTCACGAAATGTCACTTCTCGAGATAAATCATAAGGATCATAAAATTGAAACATTACGTGATGACATCATGAGTATTGTGGGACATGCGATCTCTAAAACAACGCTTGATATGGTTAGTCACAAAAATATTACTCGTATTAATGTACATGGAAAATGGGACAACAATAATAAACATAAAATAATTTTATAATTAAATAATTAAATAATTTATAGTTAGGTTAGTATGAAAGGAAGTGTCTCCTCATCATGAATGTCCAAGCCATAGTTAAGGCCAAGACATCATTGTAATTTTCATCATCTAATATATTATTCATATTTCATTATTTAAAATGATAGTCAGATTCGACTACTAATGGACCAACTGGATTTGGTTTCTCTGGAGGGGAAGGAATGATATGTAGGGGTGTGAAATAGAGACATTCATGGGCTAGGAGAGGGTGATGGATGGAGTATATAGGGGTAGAGAGTAATATGGAGGAGGAGTTCAGGGAAAATCAAGTTATGCAACTTGACAAGAACCAAAAAAAATCCTCAACCATAACCCTATACCCCCTCCCCCTCCCCTCTGCTACCCATATCCCTCCAATCCCTCCCCTCCCCCTCCCCTCTGCTACCCATATCCCTCCACTCCCTCCCCTCCCCCTCCCCCTCCCCTACCACATTGCCACATGACCCCCTTCCGGTAGGCCATGATTCTCATAATCACATCACTTTTGAGCCACCCTTCTCCTCCCTCTTTGTACTCCTTTGCATATCACCTCTACCCCCTCCCCCTCCCTCTTCTTCTATGTGATTTCCCCCTATCCCCCGACCTCCTTCTAGACCCCTCAATTGTCCCCCTCTCTTCTCTCTTTTGTGTCCTTCCCTACCTATGGCCCCCTGCAGATGTGGCATGGTTGAATAAAGAGGGAGGGTTTGAGGGGGTAGAGAGGTACGATGGTAGAGCAAGACAACAGAGGGGATGATAGACATGGGAAGTGTATAGAATGGGAATGAGCAATGATGCAGAGGGGGGAGAGGGGGGAATTATTGTTGACATGATTCTAAGAATCGCATACGACCATAAGTGCTCTTGTGGGAATAGGGTAGGAGGTGGGGAGGGGGGAGTGGGAGGGGGGGAAGTGGAGGGTGGTGGGTAGCGGAGGGGAAGGGAAATGGGTAGAGGAGGGGAGAGGTATGGTTTTTTCTTTGTTTTGTTTTGTTTTGTTTGTAATTTTAAGAATTAAAAATTGGTTTAAATTTTTATTTTTTTAAACTTTGTTTTGTAAGTTATAAGTTTTGATATTTTAAGTTTTTTTTTTTTAATTTTCATTTTTTTTTTCAGTTTTAAAAAGTTAAGTTTATTTGGAGTTTTTTTAGTTTTTTTTATAATTACTCTAACTATCTGAAATATAAAATGGCCATATATAATTTAAATCAAAAAGTGGATACATGGTGGTGGGATATAAATAATGTAAAAGGAATAAAGGAAAATATATGTAACCTCCAAAATGTTCAAAAAGCATTTAAAATGAAAATACCTCTCAGAATAATACTACGAAGAGAAGGATAAGGAATTTTACGAGTTAATACTAGGAGATATGACCATGAAAGAGATGTGTAGTAAATTCTTGAGTCAGCTTCATTACATACCATATATAATAGATGAAAAACTAAATATACAATTCTTTCTCAACAATTTTCATATCATTTCTAAGGAGCATATTGAGTACGACGATCCGAATATGCTAGAAACTGTATTGCGGAAAGCAAATTTTTGTTATCAAGAGAATAAAATTAAAAGAGAAAGTGCACCAATTTGGAGAACTAAAAGACAAGGTAACTTTGAACCAAGAAAGAAGAATAATAAATTCCACAAAATATAGGGAATAATTACAAAGGATATCAAGGAAAAATGTATGTTCACAAATCATAGAACTTAATAATATTTGTGATGCATGAAACACATAAACATACTTATTATGATCATCAAGGGTATTGAAATTTTTTGTTGCTATTAAAAATAATTATTTCTGGCAAGGAATGAAAAAACATGTCCTACTATTAGAGGAAATTTCAACTCAAAATGGGCCTCTTGAGAAAAATAATAAAATAATAGTTAAAATCATAAAATAATATTTATTAACTTTGGAGGAAGAAAGAAAAAACTACTTTTTTGTTCATATTTTTGACATATCTCCATGTGTTTTTACTCAAATTTTAATCAGGATATCTCTCTGGAAGAGAAATTAAATTCCGCATTTAACGAGTACCCACTCGGCATACTTTTGACGGACCCCGCTACCCCAAAACAAGAAATACCTGAAAAAAAGTGATGATGATCCATAAGGTCTTTCTTTTTGGGGGGTAGAGGGGTCTGTCAAAAGTATGCTGAGTGGGTAGTCATTGGATGCATAATTTAATTTTGCATCCGGAGATATATCTCGATTGAAATTTGAGTAAAAACACAAGGAGAAATGTCAAAAATACAAACAAAAAAATAGTTTTTTTATGATACATATCCCCAAATTTATATTAAAAATTTGTTTAAAACCTATACGGTATTTCAAATTTAAAGAAATTTCATTGGCTAACACATGATGACATGGAATTTGAATTATTGTTAAAAGGCCCATTTTGAGTTGAAATTTCCTGTAATGAATACTTTGCAAAGTGTATTGAATTCCAATTGGTAAAGATATAACATCAACATCCAAGTGGGAAAACTAGATATACCTTGTTAAATTTGTTAGAAAATAGGAACATAGAGAAATAATAGTTATACAGTTAAATTATTAAACAAGATGCAAAACACATTTAACACATTACAGAGAGACACAGATAAAACATATTTCACCCAAAATATGGGATACGTCCACACATAAATTTCCATTCCTTTTATTGTTGTCCAAAATGATGAAGAGATACAACCTGCAGCAACACCATTGTACTTTCTCTTCACACTCTCATAGTCTCTCTCAAAAAATTACAGAGATTGTTTACAATGCTACAATACAATATACAAGCATACTAGAATGCTTTCTTTTATAGGGGAAATACAGTGGAAAAATACTACGGTTAACCCAATACCATGGGTCCACAAAACTGTTGACGAAGTCCCCCTGCACCCCCCGGTTGGGACAAGTATACAGTAAACTTGGGGTAGAAACACGTTTGATCAATAATATCTATGGAAGATCAGGCTCCACAACCAACACGATTTTCCTACAAAAATGGGTATGAACCATCTTTTAAGATGGGACATTTCTAATTAATTTATGGTAGGAAATGTAACATTCCTATTAGGTTGAACAATCTAGTAGATAGAGTTATTCTTAGTCTTTATATGCTTATCAATATGGTTCATATGAATTTAAACGGGATAAGAAAAACTTGAAAATAGCACATAACAAGCATAAAAGTTATGCAAAACTAAAAAAAATTCGTAAAGAGTTCCGACTTCCAGATAATGTATATTTGAAAGTAAAACAAAAAATAAGTAGTATGAATTTGGGAAAGTTTTCTAAACTTGATCTTAGATTCTATAGACCCTTTGAGACATTAGCTAGAATAGGTCTAGTGGACCAACAACTTTCTCTACAATCTAATATCATGGTCAAAAATGTTTTTCATGAGTTGTATTAAATAAATATATTCATGGTCCTAACCATGTGATTCATTGGGCTTTGATCCAGGTTGAAGTAGAGAGAAACTTTTGTCTTGAACATCTGTGTATTACATATAAGAAATAAATAGTGCTTTGGAATTAACTCATTTCCCAAGTAAAGGAGAAATGGAAACATTTTGTACCTGAAGAAGTTGCATGGGAAATTTAACATGGTATGAAGGAAGAATAGCCATTTTTGTTCAAGACTCAAATTTTTGAATGAGAAAAAATGATGATGGTGTTATTTTTAAGTGGAAGATTATGTAATACCCGACGAATTCCTTTATTTATTTAAGTATTAGCATGAAATTCCATAATTGGTTAGTATTTACCATGAGATATGATTTAATATTGTTAATAAACAATTTTGATTTTTTAATAAATAACGAGTAATTCCCAAAGAAAATAGACTAGGAATGTTTTCACTAAAAGGAGCAAAGGTATTACAGGGGGGGTGATAATTTTAGGTTTAGATGTCAGGAAAACAATCTTCCCATTATAAATAAAACATGATAGGAAAACAAAACACTAAATAAAATATGAAAGACTCCAAAAATTTACAAAGGGATTTCTTTAGTTAACAATGTTAAAGGAAAAAACAAGGAAACCCTTTTAGGTAGATAAATGTACAGAATTGGGGGAGATAAGGGGGTTGATGGTTGGAGAATATAGGAGGGATATTAGAATAAATATGTAACATACCCATACACCTAGACAGATTCAGCGGTGCAAAGTATAGAATTTTTTTTTCTTCTCTTAAGTTGTCCAATCATCTAAATGAGTTAGACTCATTGATTATTGACCTTAACCAATCCCAAGAATTGTTAGATTGAAAATAAAACCATTCTAGTAATTCTTCAATAAAGACAAAATCAACATAAGCCATCATAAATCTTCTCTATTGACACTAATATCAGAAAATCTCCTCATCGAGGTTGTTGTTTCTATTGCATTCGAATACAAGTTTCTTCCTTGACTAAACACAATAGAAATGCATATTCAAAGTATATATAAATGTTTTTTTATACATATTTCCCTTAAGTTCACAGGCATATTCTTACCCTTCCCTTACATGAGTAATTCGGGTAAGTCCTTGAGGATAATGTGCAAACCTTCAAGTTACTCAACACACACATGTATTAGGATATTCTTAGTATTTCATTAAATAACCATGAATACGAAAATAACATACAAGACATAAACAATATATTGGTTAGAGGAATGTTGTTTGAATGAGACAACACTTTAGAATAATATTCTTTAGTTTCGGTTAATACATTCCGTAACAAGGATCTTATAAGGTTCCTGTTCTTTTTGGAAAAACCATGGGAGAAGAGACATGAAACTCCCGAGTTGGCCGTCAAGTAAAAGACGTGGTTAGGTAATGATTGATGAATAGATAAAAATATATCTTTATAACAAATCAAATTACATATTTAGATATGCATGAGCTATATAATTGATATCCACCATCGTATCATCATAGAAAGACTAATTTTTTGTTTTCCCTTGAGGTACATTCTCTGCAATCACATCTTGTGGTTAAACATATAAATTCATATAAGATTTGGAGCAATATTATCATCGGTACTATTATTCATGAAAAAAAATGTTAAGCATAAATATAATGTTTACTTAACCACATTGATGTTCATGGAACATAACATAATTTTTTTGGGGGAAGAAAAATTAATCAAGTGTGAGGCATTAATGATGTACTTGAACAACTAATAAAGCATGAAACATACAACATTTACTTAATAAAACTAGTCAAAATGACGCAAGCAACTGGAAACTTGAATTCGACTTTCGTCCCATCCATTGGCTCCATCTAGCATATGTTGATCCGCATAGATCCACCCCTAATCTGGGTGATGAATCTAGTAGGGTAGTTTTGTAATAATTCTAATGCATAACAATATGGATCTTGACATTCTAGGTTCTCAATGACCCTCTTCACATCAAAATGCATAAGAATTTTATCTTAGATCTTCTTTACCGCTATAGATTTCACTTGGACAAGATCCTTCATAGATCGATATCATAGCCAGGAAACATGTATACAATGATAGTTTCTAATATAAAAAGAAAGTTTACAAGCCACATTTCAGATACCACCCACATTCATTAGCTTAAATCTGCAGCGATAGCTTTAGTCCCTACAACACTTACGTTAGAAAAATGTAGACAAAAGGAAAAACACATTAACAAAGACACGATCTCCCTCACGAATCAAATACTCTCTATTTCATTAAGAACTCACACTATGAGAAAACGTTAATACAAGAATAAAACAACATAATCCAACATCATACCCAAAAGGCTGCCAACTCAAAACACATTCCTCAGTTTAATAGGAACGCAGGAAAAACATATTAACATGAAGACACATCAATAGTGTTTCCCCAAATGATTAACACTTGCATCCATTTTTAAATGAAAAGAACAATAAAATATGATCCAAAATGCAGCCATCACGAAACCTGATTCTCAACAGAATTTTCCCAAAAGATTCATACTTGCATTCATTCTTTAAATAAAAAGAATAATAAAATAAGATCCAAAGCACATCCGGAAAAAAACGTAGACATCCAACAACATTATTTCAGTGGCATTTCACCAAATGATTAACACTTGAATCCATTGTTTAAATAAAAAGGAAGAATAAAATAATATCCAAAACACATCGGGAAACGTTATTCCTAGTGGCATTCATCAAGTGATTAACATTTGCAGCCATTATTTAAATAAAAGATCCAAAACACATCCGGCAAAAAAAGGAGACATCCAACAACATTTTTTCAGCAACATTTCACCAAATGATTAACACTCACATCCATTATTTAAATAAAAAGGAAGAATAAAATAAGACCCAAAACACATCCGGTAATGTTATTCCCAGTGGCATTTCACCAAATGATTGACACTCGCAGCCATTCTTTAAATAAAAAGGAGGAATAAAATAAGATCCAAAACTCATCCGACAACATTATTCTTAGTGGCATTTCACCAAATGATTAACATTTGCAGCCATTATTTGAATAAAAGGGACAGAAATAATAAAGATACAAGACACATCTGGCAAAAAAACGTAGACATTCAACAACATTATTTCAACGGCATTTCACCAAATGATTAACACTCGCAGCCATTCTTTAAATAAAAAAGGAAGAATAAAATAAGATCCAAAACACATCCGACAACGTTATTCGTAGTGGAATTTCACCAAATGATTAACACTCATAGCCATCCTTTAAATAAAAGGAAGAATAAAATAAGATCCAAAACACATCCGACAACATTTTTCCCAGGGGCATTTCACCAAATGATTGACATTTGCAGCCATTATTTAAATAAAATGGATAATACAAATTAAGATCCAAAAGGAAGGCATCTAGAAACATTATTCCCAAAGACATTTCACCAAATGATTTACACTTGTACCATTTTTTAAATAGAAAAGGATAATAAAATATAAGATCCAAACTAGGCATCCAAGAAAATTATTCCCAAAGGAATTTCCCTTACACTTGCAGCCTTTTTTTAAATAAAAAATAAGATCCAAAAGAAGGCATTTCCCCAAATGATTTATAGAAAAATGCATTAATCATTATAGACCCAAAAATGCATTTAAACAATGCAGGGCAAAACGCTTTACACAATGCATCAAACAAGAAAGCAAATCAAGTAGATCTACTTAAGCAATCATAAATCATCCAATCTTATGCACACATACCTACATGTTCATATCTTATCATTCAAAAATGAATAAAAATGCAGGAAAATAATTCTCCAACAAAGAATCCAAATGCAAGCAACACCTCCTTCATGGTCTCTCCTCTTCCCAAACGCAAACCTCGACTCCCCTATGAAGAACCCGTATCTTAATTAAATAACACCAAAAGAAAAAAAATTCCCCACATGATGTGGAGAGAAAATGCTAACTTTTGCACTAACTATGCCATCGTTAGTGGCCGCCAATATTTGCACTAAATTTGTCATTGATAGTGGTGAGGAAGATTCCCCCCATCTTCACCATCAAATAAATAACTCCATGCATGCGCCCAACCCAAAAAATATTTAGGTTTTAAATATTACTTAGATATTTAAAAAAAATACTCTTAAAGACTTCAGGACATTATGTATAACTTATACTCGAAATAATGATCCTCACAAGTAATTATTTGACATGTAAATAACTTCTCACCTAGTAGTAGAAAGGAAAATATTCTACTAAAAAGGTAAATTCTTTTCATTTAGGAGTTTTTTTAACGGATTCTTTAATTAATTATATAAGGGTAAATAACTTCTCACTTTGTCGTAGGTAATTACTTTTATTTAAGGGTTTATATAACCAATCCTTAATATATAAACACCTTTATTTAGTTTATATATAAAGGATTATCACTATATTTAAACATATGTAAATAAACATAAATAAATATTCTCACTATGAAGGATTCTTTTTGGGTTACTAATTTTTATAAGTGTTCCTCAAAAACATAAATATGCTTTTGTACACGTATTTATGTACCACAGAAAATTTAATTTCTCTTAATGTGTTAAAATAACTTTTTTGAGAATATAACAAGTAGATAAACCCTTGGGGGAAAATAACATCATTGACTCCAATTTTTTCAAGAGAAATCGTTAATCCTCTTACTAAAATTTCTAGGGAGGTTTCCCTGGAATAAAATTAAGTATTATGAAAATGATAAAAATAAATCTTTTCTTTGATACCAAAAGAGCATCATATTGACCCACTATTTATTAACCAAGAAATCAACTTATTCACGACTTACTTCAACTTAGGATTACGCGATAAGGATTAGATCGTCAAGGGGATTGTTATTCTTCTTCGACTTCCCAAGGATCCACTAGTTGTTTTAACCTCCCCCTTGAGTGGATTCATTCCCAATCATTCTTAGTCGAGTCAAGTTTCTAGTCTCCTAACCCTATCAATCAAATCCATAATTTTTCAAAACATTAGGATGGGTACTTACAGTGGCATTTTACTTACAATATGTTTTTTTGGGTCAAGGTAGAAAGGGGATATTACATCCTTTCTGCCTTAGAATTAACACCATCCTTGGTGTTTCATGTTCATCAAGCCTCGTCCTTACTTCCTCTTCAGGTCCTCATTGCTTGCTTTCACTTTTTTTATGAACATAATCCAACTTTTGTTGTTCCTTAAATTGTTCCCTGCAATATATCATGAGGCCTGCATAGAACATCATCATAACCATACATACTTCTAATGTCAATAGAATAATTCATACATAAACATTGTTTTTACTTGACCTTTTTAGAGTGTCACCCTTTATTGAAATTATTTAGGTGACCATTCTCTTAGCTCGGCTTGCCATTCATGCCTTAAACTTCTAGATTAATAGAATTACATCAAGTTTTTTTTTGGTCACCAACTTGTGGTATAAACATAGGTGTGGATGTCTGCTAATATACAAAAATGCATAACTCAAAATCCAACAGTATTTAATTTTCATAATTCACAACGGTTCTAATACACATATTTGTTCTATTTACCAATAGGTAAACATATTAACTCATAGGAACAAATTTGATTGCAGTGCAGATACCTTTTCCAAGTATTATTCCTTACAAGCGTCTTTTTAGTCTCTTTGGATGTCCTCCATCCAAGCCAGCACTCCAAGTGCTAACAGTACTCCAAGTACTAATCCCATCTACATAACACAAGGATGATACCTTTCTTCATGCATATCCCATACTCGTGCTATTCAAGGTGCTTCACCAAGCTTATGCGCTTCCTTTCTCATACACCATAATACCTAAAGGTTATTCTCTTCACGGATCCCCCACTCTCGTGACAGTAGCCTTATGTGGCATGAATGTGTGTATAAATAAGCCTAACCAGAAGGTATTATACCTAGGTGTCCCTTGAATGCATACTGGTTCCTAGCTGGCTGGGGGGAAAGAAGTACCTCTTGTACACTTTCTTTATCACCACATTTCTCATCGATAACAATTGTATGCGCATGAGATTTCTCTCATATTATTTAACTTCTTCCTTTCATGGAGCCCCCACTCCCTTCATGTCCAAAGCTCCCATTCTAGAAACAACTCCATACATGGTTAGTTACCATATCATATCATTGATTTCAATAAAATCAATATTTCAAAGTAAACTAACCATCATTTTCCATCTCAACCCCTTATGTCATAACTTTCAACATTTCTTGTACATCATGAAATAAACTAAGAGCCTTTATACCGGTGCAATCATTCTATACAACTAATAACATCATTGATTCTATGCAGAACACATTTTACTATCCATGATAACTTAGATACACTTTAGTCAAAGTTCATAAGTAGTGTAGTTTCATCATTTTTTATTTTTTATTTTTCCTTATTTGAAAGAAATAACTTAAAGGAATGTTATGGTACTTGTGAATATGTATAAAAGGATCAATATTATTTGTGTGCACATCCTAATACTTATGATTTACTTGCATGACAACAATTATAGGTAAATGGTAGATTAAAATACTTGTATTGTTGACTCTAGCCCGAATTCTCTTCACAACCATTTTTAGCATTCCCATCCTACCTTCACTTAGCATCCATTTAGTAAGCTAGTCACAACATTCACAAATTAATTGGAAACTTCTTATAAAGTGAATAACATTCACTTTATAATAATTAATAGCTACACATAAGATAGTATCTTCTTAAATAACATTCACATCTCCAATCATTCAGTAATATGCATAACCACAAATAACCATTTCCAGGTCTATTAATTCATGAACTATGATGATAACAAGATTAGATTAGGAAGAACAAAACTTAAATTCTCCCTTATAGTATATTCATTTAATACCCAAAGTCATATGTTAGTGATGTGCATACGTATAGGTGAAATATCAGAGGCCTTGTCCAAACAAATTCTTCGCGTTTATTTATGGACCCAGTCTTGAGAACCATTATTTATTCCTACATCTTTAATATGCCCAATCAACACAATTTGTTTTTATTTATAATTAGTCATACATCTCAACAACAATTATTCCATTGCCAACACATTGTGCATATGTGCAATTATATTGTGGTATTTTAATCATAACCATTCGATGCCATGAACCGGTGTAACCATACGATTCAATGAAAAACCACTTATACTATGAAACGAGAACTCAAAGCAGTTCTTGCTTTTCTCTCTCCTAATTTTAGTAGCTAATTTTACCTCCATGTAAAAAAGGGTTCATATGAGTATCACACATTTTCATTTTAAGGAATTTTTTTCTTTCTTTGAATCATCTTCGTCGTAAAATGTTATTACTTTATATTTTCAAGTGTTTTTTTTAGACATTTAACAAAATACCATACATTTAGAAGCAAGTTATATTGAAAAACATATATATATTGCAATTTTTTCCTTAAAAATAAGACATTTTTATAGGAAAAATAAGACTTTTTTATTGACAAAATTCTATGAAATTCTATAAAATAAAGACATTTCCAACCATTTTCAATATATTTTCATAGAATTTTTGTATAAAAATGATACTATTTCATACTATATTCCAAAATGTTACGATTCACATAAATTCACGAAAAACTATACCATATATTTGCAAATAACATATTAAAAACAATATAATAGAGATTTTATTTCTAAAATAAAGTCTGAAAGTAAAAACAGTACTAATATATCTTATCAAAAATTTACAAATTTAACATTTTGTTCAAGACATTAAGCTAATCAACAATATCATGTAGGTCAAATTCTTCATCGAAATTGGAATTTTCTAGAGCTTGGCTTTCCTTGGGGACATCAATGTCCTCTTCCATGGGGTCTTTTATGTCTGAAGATTCCCAAAGTGCTCATTTACAAACATCCCTCCTAATCAAGGTTGAGTCTCTTTTGACATCTTTGCCACAAGTGTTTCACTAAACTCTCATTTCTTCAAACCAACTTCTTGTAATTCATGTGGAAGAAGTTGAATAGCATTAATTCTTTGCTCTATGTAATTGCATTGTAGTGGATCATTATCAATGGATATGGAATTTATTCCTTTGATTTTTATGTTTTTTGGGAATATATTTGTATTCCATATATTACCACCATGTTCCATATTACTCTCAAAACCATATATTTTACCTAAGTTCATATGTCAAAGTCTAGCTAGTAATGTAATTTCCCTTAGGAAATTTCTATGAAAGTTACCCTACAAATGCTGCATATCATAAGCCATTTTCAGAATTTAAAAAACATAATTAAGGATAGTCATTGATGTATTATACTCATTCCTATACTTTGTTCTGGAATTTTGGATGTTTGTCCTTGATTTGGAGAGCTAGTTTGACCTTCACCTTTGGGGGATTTGAACACAATTTCCTACTAAAATTGCATTGTTTCACCTTAACCCAAAATACATTTACAGAGGTATAAAGTATGATACAAAGTGTCCATATACCATATTGTGATGTTATACAACTCATCATACCCTTACATTTCAAATTCGAGACTATTTGGTGAAAATTGGAACCCTCTAGAGTCATAACTAGTTAAGCTCAAATTTTGCCCAATTTGTAACTGTCTCAAAAATTCCAAAAAAGGGACATTTCATCAATGCTAGTCTCTAGGTTGAAAACACTTTCAATTTGAAATATTTATAACATATATCCAATAACAAAAATATTAAATTACACCATTTAAAAAATTATTATATGGGCTGATGCACAATCATGGACTCCTTTAAAGACACTTTAGATGCCACATAATACTAGAACAAACAAAAAAATCTGACTTTAGGTGACAATTAGGGGTACTTCCCTAATTTATTTGAAGATGAAGTAAAAAGAGAAAAGATAGGAAATTAAATCAGCTTTCATAATATATAGCATTTATGCAGAGAAAATGTGTGTAAATGATTATAAAATTAGTTTCCGTGAAAGTGTGTTTTCAAATTTTCAGCACATCTTAACATATATGTTTGTGCGGGTGCAGAAATATATGAGGTAAATGATGTCCATTTGGGATAAAATATTGCAGACATATAAAGGACACATGGGCCTAGTGCAACACTATTTATTCAGAATTTTTCATGAATTATTTTTTATTATTATTAATTATTGAAGTCAGAAAAGATTGAAATTAAAACCTTATGTGCGGGTGCAACACTTTAGGGGAAAAAATTAATGAAATCCTTGATTTCTAAATATAAGATCATAGAGCGTTATCTCGTCTAGTGCACCATATATTTTTTTGGCGAAATGGTGTTGGAAATCAAAAGTTATATAACAAATAAACGATGTATGTATTTTTTAAAAATGACGTGTCTCATTTAGAAAAATAATTATAAATAAATAAAACTTAGTTTTGAAGGAAAAAATTACATATTCAGAATTGTAATATCATACTCTACAATATCCTATATTTTCATAAAAAAATATTGTGTATGTCATATCAAAACACGCCATCTAAATTGAGCATATTGATAGAGTTATAAAAGACATGCAATAGCCCTGGTTTATTTGTCCTAGCCAATAGGTTCTATATTCGAAGCTACTTCTGAACCTAATGCCAAACCATAATCCCGCCAATTATTTTAATTTTAAAATAAGGCATATGCGATATAACGCATATGCAATATGATAAAGCTATAATGCGTATGCGTTTTGTCTTAACTAATTTTTTTTTCCTAACGAATCATTTTTCATCACCCTCATCCTCATCATCATCACCACCCTCATCCTCATCATCATCATAATCACCCTCATCCTCATCATCATCATCATATTCATCCTCCTCCTCCTCCTCATCATCATCATCATTTTTCATCATCATCATCATCACCATCACCCTCATCAACTTCATCATCATCATCATCACCCTCATCCTCATCAGCTTCATCATCACCCTCATCCTCATCATCATCATCACCCTCATCCTCATCATCCTCATCATCATCACCCTCATCCTCATTAGCATCATCATGGTCATCATCATCATCATCATCATCATCATCACTGTCATCCTCATCATCATCCTCATCACCCTCATCCTCATCATCATCATCATGGTCATCATCATCATCATCATCATCACCATCATCACCCTCATCCTCATCCTCCTCATCATCATCATCATCCTCATCCTCCTCCTCATCATCATCATTATCACCTACATCCTCATCAGCTTCATCATGGTCATCATCATCATCGTCATCATCATCCTCGTCATCCTCATCCTCATCCTCCTCGTCATCATCATCAACCTCATCATCATCATCACCCTCATCTTAATCATCATCATCTTCACCCTCATCCTCATCAGCATTATCATTGTCATCATCATCATCATCATCATCATAATCACCCTCATCCTCATCACCATCATCATCATCCTCATTTTCATCATCATCGTCATCATCATCACCCTCATCCTCATCAGATTCATCATGGTCATCATCATCATCATCATCATCATCATCATCGTCATCATCCTCATCCTCATCCTCATCATCGTCAACCTCATCATCATCATCACCCTCCTCCTCCTCCTCCTCATCATCACCCTCATCCTCATCACCATCCTCATCCTCATCATCACCCTCATCCTCCTCATCATCATCATCATTCCTCGTCCTCATCATCATAATCATCATCATCATCATCATCACCCTCATCTTCATCAGCTTCATCATGGTCATCATCATCATTGTCAACCTCATCATCATCACCCTCATCCTCCTCCTCCTCCTCATCACCCTCATCCTCATCATCATCATCATGGTCATCATCATCATCCTCATAATAATCATCATCATCATCACCCTCATCATCATCATCATCATCATCACCCTCATCCTCCTCATTATCATCGTCATCCTCATCCTCATCCTCATCATCATCATCATCATCACCCTCATCCTCATCAGCTTCATCATGGTCATCATCATCATCGTCAACCTCATCATCATCATCACCCTCATCCTCATCAGCTTCATCATGGTCATCATCATCATCGTCAACCTCATCATCATCATCACCCTCATCCTCCTCCTCCTCATCATCACCCTCATTCTCATCATCATCATCATGGTCATCATCATCATCATCATCATCATCATCATCATGGTCATGGTCATCATCATCATCACCCTCATCCTCATCATCATCATCATTGAGCCGAGAGGCTCTCTACAGCCCTGTATGGGGGAGATCTTGTAACGTTACGTAACGTTATTTTTATTAATTAAAAAATAGATTTTTTAATTATAAAACAAAATAAATGTCAGCGAGAAAAACAACCTAATATGGGGGAGATGTTGTAATCTTCCTACCTAACAAAACAATAAAAAAGTAAAAAATAACAAAACAATAAAAAAGTAAAAATTTAATTTTCCCAAAAAAATTGTGGATCATAAAAAAAACACAATATGGCGGAGATGTTGTAATGTTCCTACCTAACAAAAGAATAAAAAAATAAAAATTGAATTATTTGCAAAAAAATGTTGTCCTTTTAAACAACCCATGTTTTTATTGTATATGGTTTAGGAGGATTGGGCACATGGTTTTAAAATCATGTGCAAGGCCTCCTAAAAAAACCCATAGTTTTATTCTACATGGTTTAGGAGGGCCTTGCAAATGGTTTTAAGGCCATGTGCAAGGCCTCCTAAACAACCCATGGTTTTAGGAGGGCCTTGCATATGGTTTTAAAACCATTTATGGGGAGATGTTGTAATGTTCGTTCCTAACAAAATAAAAAATAATATTAAATATTATATGTTGGCCATAAATAATATTAAATATTAATAATAAATATATTATATGTTGACCTTAAATTAAAAGATGTGTCTTTTGGTTTGAGTCAAATAATCGGTATATATAAGACACACCAAAGTTGATAGCTCATTGAGTGTAATACCTAAGAAGAGGTTTGCACCTAGAGAGATTTGATCCCTCTCGGTGCTTGATAGAACCTAGGATTTGGATCTATGATGGTACTCATCCTCCTCCTCCTCATCACCCTCATCATCATCATCATCATCATCATGGTCATCATCATCACCCTCATCCTCATCATCATCACCATATTCATCATCCTCCTCATCATCACCATTATTGTTCATCCTCATCTTCATTGTCACCCTCATCCTCATCATCATCATCACCCTCATCCTCATCATCATCAACCTTGATCCTCATCATCATCGTTCATCACCCTCATCCTCACCATCATCATCATCTTCATCGACACCCTCATCCTCATCATCATCACCATCCTCATCATCATCATAATCCTCATCCTCATCATCATCATCATGCTCATCCTCATCCTCATCATCATCATCATCACCCTCATCCTCATCATCATCATCATGGTCATCATCATCATCATCATCATCATTACCCTCATCCTCCTCCTCCTCATCATCACCCTCATCCTCATCATCATCATAATGGTCATCATCATCATCATCATCATCATCATCATCATCATCGACATCGACATCATCATCATCATCACCATCATCCTCATCATCATCATCATCACCCTCATCCTCATCATCATCATCATGGTCATCATCATCATCATCACCACCACCATCATCACCCTCATCGTCATCATCATCACCATATTCATCATCCTCCTCATCATCACCATCTTCCTCATCACCCTCATCCTCATTATTATCATCACCGACATCCTCATCGTCATCAACCTCGATCCTCATGATCATCGTTCATCACCCTGATCCTCACCGTCATCATCTTCTTCATCGACGCCGTCATCCTCATCATCATCACAATCCTCATCATCCTCCTCCTCATCATCATCATAATCCTCATCCTCATCCTCATCATCATCATCGTCATCACCCTCATCCTCATCCTCATCATCATCATCATCACCCTCATCCTCACCATCATCATCATGGTTATCATCATCATCATCATCATCATCATCACCCTCATCCTCCTCCTCCTCATTATCACCCTCATCCTCATCATCATCACCCTCATCATCAACATCATTATCATCATCACTATGATCCTCCTCCTCCTCCTCATCACCCTCATCCTCATTATCATCATCATGGTCATCATCATTATCATCATCATCACCATCATCACCCTCATCCTCATCATCATCATCATATTCATCATCCTCCTCATCATCACCATCATTGTTCATCATCATCATCACCCTCATCCTTATCATCATCAACCTCGATCCTCATCATCATCATCATCTTCATCGACACCCTCATTTTCATCATCATCACCATCCTCATCCTCATCATCATCATCATCATAATCCTCATCCTCATCCTCATCATCATCATCATCACCCTCATCCTCATCATAATCATCATAGTCATCATCATCATCAACCACATCATCATCATCACCCTCATCCTCATCATCATCATCATAGTCATCATCCTCCTCATCATCATCGTCATTGTTGATAATCATCTTCATCATCACCCTCATCCTCATCACCATCATCACCCTCATCCTCATCCTCATCATCATATTCATCATCCTCCTCATCGTCACCATCATTGTTCATTAGCATCTTCATCATCACCCTCATCGTCCTCACCATCATCACCCTCATCCTCATCATCATCAACCTCAATCCTCATCATCATTGTTCATTACCCTCATCCTCACCATCAACATCATCTTCATTGACACCCTCATCCTCATCATCATCACTATCCTCATCATCATCATCATCATCATCATCATCATCATAATCCTCATCCTCATCATCATCATCATCATCACCCTCATCCTCATCCTCATCCTCATCATCACCCTCATCCTCATCCTCCTCATCATCATCATGGTCATCATCATCATCAACCTCAACATCATCATCACCCTCATCCTCATCGTCATCATTGTAGTCATCATCCTCCTCATCATCACCATCATTGTTCATCATCATCTTCATCGTCACCCTCATGCTCATCACCATCATCACCCTCATCCTCATCATCATCATCATATTCATCATCCTCCTCATCATTACCATCATTGCTCATCATCATCTTCATTGTCACCCTCATCCTCATCATCATCATCACCCTCATCCTCATCATCATCAACCTCGATCCTCATCATCATTGTTCATCACCCTCATC
Source organism: Pseudotsuga menziesii (assembly GCA_001517045.1). Classification (NCBI taxonomy): domain Eukaryota; kingdom Viridiplantae; phylum Streptophyta; class Pinopsida; order Pinales; family Pinaceae; genus Pseudotsuga; species Pseudotsuga menziesii. The sequence continues at coordinate 328,004 of LPNX010578740.1, read as the reverse complement.
CTCATCATCATTGTTCATCACCCTCATCCTCACCATCATCATCATCTTCATCGACACCCTCATCCTCATCATCATCACCATCGTCATTATCATCATCATCATCATCATAATCCTCATCCTCATCATCATCATCATCATCACCCTCATCCCCATCCTCCTCCTCCTCATCATCATCAGGGTCATCATCATCATCAACCTCATCATCATCATCACCCTCATCCTCATCATCATCATCGTAGTCATCATCCTCCTCATCGTAACCATCATTGTTCATCATCATCTTCGTCGTCACCCTCATTCTCATCACCATCATCACCCTCATCGTCATCATCATCATCATATTCATCATCCTCCTCATCATCACCATCATTGTTCATCATCATCTTCATTGTCACCCTCATCCTCATCATCACCATCACCCTCATCCTCATCATCATTAACCTCGATCCTCATCATCATCATTCATCACCCTCATCCTCACCATCATCATCATCTTCATCGACACCCTCATCCTCATCATCAACACCATCCTCCTCCTCCTCCTCATCATCATCATAATCCTCATCCTCATCATCATCATCATATTCACCCTCATCCTCATCTTCATCATCATCATCATCACCCTCATCCTCATCATCATCATGCTCATCCTCATCCTCATCCTCATTTTCTTCATCGACACCCTCATCCTCAACATCATCAGCATCCTCATCCTCATCATCATCATCATCATAATCCTCATCCTCATCCTCATCATCATCATCACCCTCATCCTCATCATCATCATCATAGTCATCATCCTCCTCCTCATCACCATCATTGTTCACCATCATCTTCATCATCACCATCATCCTCATCATCATCACCATCCTCATCATCATCTTCATCATCATCATCCCTCATCCTTTTCATCATCATCATCTTCATCGTCACCCTCATCCTCATCACCATCATCACCCTCATCCTCATAATGATCATCATATTCATCATCCTCCTCATCATCACCATCATTTTTCATCATCATCTTCATCGTCACCCTCATCCTCATCATCATCATCACCCTCATCCTCATCCTCATCAACCTCAATCCTCATCATCATCGTTCATCACCCTCATCCTCACCATCATCATCATCTTCATCGATACCCTCATCCTCATCATCATCACCATCCTCATCATCATCATAATCATCACGCTCATCCTCAGCCTCATCATCATCATCATCACCCTCATCCTCATCATCATCATCCTCATCCTCATCCTCATCCTCATCGTCTTCATCGACTCCCTCATCCTCAACATCATCAGCATCCTCATCCTCATCATCATCATCATCATAACCTTCATCCTCATCATCATCATCGTCATGACCCTCATCCTCATCCTCATCATCATGGTCATCATCATCGTCATCATCATCATCATCACCCTCATCCTCATCCTCATCATCATCATCATAGTCATCATCCTCCTCATCATCACCATCATTGTTCACCATCATCTTCATTGTCACCATCATCCTCATCATCATCACCATTCTCATCATCATCATCATCATCATCATCATCCCTCATCCTCATCATCACCATCACCATCACCCTCATCCTCATCATCAGCAGCATGGTGATCATCATCATCGTCATCATCATCATCATCATCATCATCCTCATCATTATCATCATCATCATCATCATCCTCATCCTCATCATCATTGTTCATCAGCCTCATCCTCACCATCATCAACACCCTCATCCTCATCATCATCACCATCGTCATCATCATCATCATCATCCTCATCCTCATCATCCTCATCCTCATCATCCTCATCCTCATCATCCTCATCCTCATCATCCTCATCCTCATCATCCTCATCCTCATCATCATCGACACCCTCACCCTCATCCTCATCGACACCCTCACCCTCATACTCATCATCATCATGCTCATCGACACCCTCAATGTTCATCACCCTCATACTCATCATCATCATGCTCATCGACATCCTCAATGTTCATCACCCTCATACTCATCATCATCATGCTCATCGACACCCTCAATGTTCATCACCCTCATCCTCATCATATAGATAAATGTAAATTGCATATATTCATTGAGCACTAAATCGCATATGTGATATATCTCATATGCACTAAATCGCATATGCGATATATCACATATGCGTTATGGAAAACATGTAAAAGCCTGCCCGTTCATTAAAAAGATGGAATTCAATATCGCATATGCAATATATCAGAGGTGTGTTATATCGCATATGCGATATATGTTTTATAGAAAATGTAGGGTGGCATCATGTTGGCCAGCTTTATTGTATCAAAAGACATAATTCGTCTGAACCCGCGTACAAAGAACTATTTGACATGCAATTTTTTATCATTACTTACATAATTCCATAGTTTTGTATAGGTTTGGGTGGGTTTCAATGGGGAATGTACGTAATAGAGGACGAAATTCAGCAAGGAAGGTGCTTGCACCGGAAGAAGCAGAAAACAAAAAGAAAGAAAAAAGGGAAGATTCAAGAAATCGTCGTCATTCATTGCATGAGCAAATAGTTCCCATTCCCCCTCAACAGATACCTGATGTAGAGGCTGAGGAAGATAATGAAACATTAAAGGCAACTGGTTATACGGAAGTTGATATTATTGATCCATTAGTAAAGGGACAATCTTGTGAAGAGTAATTATGTTACTCCCAATGTAAATGTGACTCAGCAACAACCATGTTCGGTGGTTCAATCTCCTAATCGAAGTTGTGAGCCAGTAGTGGATGTAAATGTCACTCCAACATTTCAAACGGCAAGAAATTTTGCATCAAAATGAAAGAGAACTCCTAAACAAATACAAGTGGACGAGAGCGGTTTGACTTCCATGGAAGGTAAGGTGGCTAAATGCACTATCCTTCGTCATTCTTCTCAAATAATGAAACAATATTTTGATAACAAATCCGAAGCTGGTAAATGGCAATTGTTTTTAGCTTTGCTTAAATCTAGAAATATGGCAACTATTAGAAGAAATTTAGGCATAACAACAATGAAGAATATCGAATCAAGTAATCACATTGTTAAATCTCTTGCTGTTGCATTCACATCGATTGGTAAAAAAACTCGTTCACAAGACTGTAATGTGGCTTGTCGTGTATTCACTGAATCAATTGTATGTAGATCCACAAGACAACGTCGTTTAATTAAATGCACATCACAAATTGTTCCTTTACATCCAAAGACACTTCAAAAATATTCAGTAAGAAGAGACAACCTTGATGTAGAGCGACAAATGGAAACATTATGGGCATTTAGCGGTAGGTTTCCCTGCAAAGACATGAATTTAGTCGAAGCAGTGAAGGGCCTAGTGCAAACGTTTTGGCATGACAACAATAGGCCTTCTTCTAACATGAAGGATGTGTTAAAACATTGTAGGGATTCTAGAAACACTGAACCTCATGTTAAACATTATCTTGACATGACACAAACTCAACTGTTTGAGATGTTTAAAGTTGCCCACGTAGAGCTAAGGCTCGAGAAAAGATCTTTTGAAAAATGAAAGCCTTGGTATGTTAGAATATATACCATTCGGAACACTTGTTGTTGTAGACACCACATATAGTTTGACCTATATTACCATACATTTGCACATATACATTTTTTTTGCATCCTAACCATGTGTAAGAACGCTTAAGTACAGTAACGCCAATGTCTTCCAAAGATTGCATCCATAGCATCATGTGTCCGAGGCAAGATGGGAAGACACATTACTTAAAACAATGTGTAGATGGTTCTTGCAACAATTGTGGTGGGCTATCCTTATTGTCTAATTGCATCCACGAAAGTGAAGATCAAGCATTCGTGAATGCAATTGTCGAGAAGTAGAACTATCAGTATGAGACATATCAGCTAAATGATGGGAAAGAAAGCAGGAAGATTAAATTGGTGACTTCATAGGTAAATTCTTGAATATTGACAAATTAATATTCATGTACACATTTTTTTATGTGGTTTATTGACATATTAATATTCATGTACTAGGTGCGAGCATGTGATTTTATTCCAGAGTTTCGTGGAAAGATCCAACAATACATTCAACATGCCAATATGGCACGGTGGCAAGATGAGCAATTCAGAATATGCCAGGACACCTTTCCTCTTGGAAAAATACTATTAGTGGTTGACTTTGCAGAAAATTACACCCTACAACCACAAAATGAAATTCAAAGTCAATACTATCGCTCAGAGCAGGTGAGCATAATGGTGCATATCACGTATCGACATGGGAAAGATAGCAATGAAGAGAAACGTGTGATACTGAAATAAAGTCACTTCTACATAAGTGACCACCAGACCCATGACATCCATTACATGCAACATTGCTTTAAATTATTCTATGATCACGTGATATCTATGGATATACCATTTTATTGTCATTTCATTTGGTCAGATGGTTGTGCTAGACAGTTCAAGAATGCACATGTATTTGAATGGTTGTGTTTGTTGCACATAAAATACAAGGTGCCACATGTATGGAACTACTTTGAAACTTGTCATGGAAAAGGAGAGCACAATGGTGTTGGTGCATGCATTAAAACTACCCTTTGAATGGAAGAGATGAATTTTATAGGTGCTCGCCTTCGAGGCGCTGCATCTATAGTCCAATGGTGTGCATCTGTCATGGGAGAACAAGCAATAAGGAAACACTTAGTGCGAAGAATATTTTGGGAGGTGACAAATGTGGACCGATCACAAACACGTCGGGTGAACATAGTGCATGGAACTCGACAATTTCATTCAATTAGAGGCTCATACAACTCGACCCTACAAATTTGGACAAGATTGAAGGCTTGCTTTTGCATTTCCTGTAGCATCGGTGAATGGGGTGATTGTGAGCATACAGATACCGTTGATACATGGGATCAAGTGACATTTGGCAACAATTTTAATGGGGTTAGTGAAATAGACCATTTGGAAAATGATCAGACACATATTTATACAGACTATGATCACATATCAGATCTCATACAAGCAGGTACATGACTAGTACCTAAATAAGAAAATGGATTTATGTATTGTTTACTTGAACTATGTAGAATTTAATTTATGTAGAAATTAGAAATAAAAGACCTTATTTTCAAAATGTATTGTTAACTTGACCTATTTTCTTTCACAGGTTAGATATATACAGTGGTTGCCCCAAAAAATAATGAATGGGGTTCTGACTATTGGTTGGCACGTTGCTTAGAGGGGAAACAAACCATTCTAGAACATGTTACAGATGATGAAAATATTTAGTTCCCAATCGGCTCGATGGTTATAAAAGGGGAGCACTTGACACTTGCAGCACAATAGAAAAGGAAGGGTGGGTATGTATACTAGGATTATATACTAGGATCTATTGTATACCACTTCACCAACCTAGTAGTTGGTATAAACATCAAGCTGCGCACACTTTCTCACAAAAATAGGTCACATGTACGATACTTGCTACCTCAGATAGAGAACGAAATATTGATGGACACCATCAGCACCAGAGATGATCTGGATGGCCTACTTGTATGAGTGCATTGTCAAGTGCATTATTCAACCTTTAAAGTGAATTATGAAGCACAATTTGCATTATTTATCCATATTGTATTCCCAATGTAATAAACATGTGATTGACAGATACCATTCATAGACATAATATTATTCAGAGGATACTGGACACTATAAACACGACCGTACAACCTCAGGTGAGTTATCTATAAATCATGTTTGCACATTTTCATTGGGTTCTCTTTTCTTTCTTATGATGTTACTAATGTCTAGAATTTCATGTGCCTATGAGACAAACACCATCTACGGCACATTGGAGGCGCCAAGAATGGTGTCTTTAGACACCACCAAATAGAGTTTGGAAAATAACAAGCTCTCGAGTTGTTGAAATTTACATTTCTTGATGATTTTAGTTTAATATACATTTAATTACATTTCCATGTACAAATCAGAATCCAACTAGGCTTTCATACTTGCATGAACCAACTAGGATTTCATGAACACCAATTTGCATGCACCAAGTAGGGTTGACAAGGTATGAGATGGAACTAGGGTTTAGTGATCACAAATACTTGCATGCACCAACTAGGCTTTCATGAGTCACCAAGTTGCATGCTCCAATGAGGGTCAATACAAGGTATGAGATGGAACTAGGGTTTGGTGAGCAATTATGCAAGTTAGGAGAGGGAACTAGAAACACATGATCACCAATACTTTCATGCACCAACTAGGCTTTCATGAGTCACCAAGTTGCATGCTCCAATTAGGGTCAAGACAAGGTATGAGATGGAACTAGGATTTGGTGAGAAATCATGCAAGTTAGGAGAGGGAACTACAAACAAATGATCACCAATACTTGCATGCACCAACTAGGATTTCATGAGTCACCAAGTTGCATGCTCCAATTAGGGTCAAGACAAGGTATGAGATGGAACTAGGGTTTGGTGATAAATCATGCAAGTTAGGAGAGGGAACTAGAAACACATGATCACAAATACTTTCATGCACCAACTAGGCTTTCATGAGTCACCAAGTTGCATGCTACAATTAGGGTCAAGACAAGGTATGATATGGAACTAGGGTTTGGTGAGAAATCATGCAAGTTAGGGAGAGGGAACTAGAAACACATGATCACCAATACTTGCATGCACCAACTAGGCTTTCATGAACACCAATTTGCATGCACACCAACTAGGGTTGAAAAGGTATGAGATGGAACTAGGGTTTGGTGAGCAATCATGCAATTTAGGAGAGGGAACTAGAAACACATGATCACCAATACTTGCATGCACCAACTAGGCTTTCATGAACACAAATTTGCATGCTCCAACTAGGGTCAATACAAGGTATGAGATGGAACTAGGGTTCAATGAGAAATGACCTATTGAGCCATTTTAATACTCTAGGACACTGGTATTAGACACATAGCCATACCTACATGAAAGTATTAGTAAAAGTATACATGGGTTTGTAATATTATTATTCATGTTTATTTTTTCATATAGATGGTATAATGTTTCTGTCAATATTGAGTTATTTGGCATAGGTTGCAAAATTGCAAATATCATATAATTTGTGGTAATTGTTATGGTCACTTTTAAATATTCAATTATAATTATTAAGTTATAGAATTTGTTTGGAAGACATTGTAATTATCTTAACATTTCAAAGTTCCATGGATGTTAATGTTTTTAACCAAATTTTCTATATTAACTAAAAAAATTTGCAAAGATCATGTAGTATTTTGTCTGCTGTTATATATTGGGGTATTTTGATGAGATGGAATTAGGCCCATGGTGGAGCTTCCTTATCTCATGATCACATGATCACCAATACTTGCATGCATCAACTAGAAATACATGATCACCAATACTTGCATGCACCAACTAGGTGTTCATGAACACCAATTTTCATGCTCCAACTAGGGTTGACTTGAGGTATGAGATGGAACTAGGGTTTGACGAGCAATTTGAAAGTTAAGAGAGGGAACTAGAAACACATGATCACCAATACTTGCATGCACCAACTAGGCTTTCATGAACACCAATTTTCATGCTACAACTAGGGTTACCAAGGTATGATATGGAACTAGGGTTTGGTGAGCAATTTGCAAGTTAAGAGAGGGAACTAGAAACACATGATCACAAATACTTGCATGCACCAACTAGGCTTTCATGAACAGAAATTTGCATCCTCCAACTAGGGTTACCAAGGTATGAGATGGAACTAGGGTCTAGTGAGCAATCATGGAAGTTAGGAGAGGGAACCAGAAACACATGATCACCAATACTTGCATGCACCAACTAGGCATTCATGAACACCAATTTGCATGATAAAACTAGGGTTGAATTGAGGTATGAGATGGAACTAGGGCTTGGTGAGAAATTTGAAACTTAGGAGAGGGAACTAGAAACACATGATCACCAATACTTGCATGCACCAACTAGGTTTTCATGAACACCAATTTGCATGCTCCAAATAGGGTTGACCAGATATGAGATGGAACTAGGGTTTGGTGAGCAATTTGCAAGTTAAGAGAGGGAACTACTTTCATGCACCAACTAGGCTTTCACGAACACCAATTTGCATGCTTCAACTCGGGTTGACAAGGTATGAGATGGAACTAGGGTTTGGTGATCAATTTTCAAGTTAATAGAGGGAACTAGAGACACATGATCACCAATACTTGCATGCACCAACTAGGCTTTCATGAACACCAATTTGCATGCTCCAAATCGGGTTGACAAGGTATGAGATGGAACTAGTGTTTGGTGAGCAATTTGCAAGTTAAGAGAGGGAACTAGAAACACATGATCACCAATACTTGCATGCACCAACTAGGATTTCATGAACACCAATTTGCATGCTCCAACTCGGGTTGAAAAGGTATGATATGGAACTAGGGTTTGGTGAGAAATTTACAAGTTAAGAGAGGGAACTAGAAACACATGATCACCAATAGTTGCATGCACCAACTAGGCTTCCATGAACACCAATTTTCATGCTCCAACTAGGGTTACCAAGGTATGATATGGAACTAGGGTTTGGTGAGAGATTTGCAAGTTAAGAGAGGGAACTAGAAAAACATGATCACAAATACTTGCATGCACCAACTAGGATTTCATGAACAACAATTTGCATGCTCCAACTAGGGTTACCAAGGTATGATATGGAACTAGGGTTTAGTGACAAATCATTGAAGTTAGGAGAGGGAACTAGAAACACATGATCACCAATACTTGCATGCACCAACTACGCATTCATGAACACCAATTTGCATGCTCCAACTAGGGTTGAATTAAGGTATGGGATGGAACTAGGGTTTAGTGAGCAATTTGCAAGTTAGGAGAGGGAACTAGAAACACATGATCACCAATACTTGCATGGACCAACTAGGCTTTCATGAACACCAATTTGCATGCTCTAACTCGGGTTGACAAGGTATGAGATGGAACTAGGGTTTGGTGAGCAATTTGCAAGTTAAGAGAGGGAACTAGAAACACATGATCACCAATACTTGCATGCACCAACTAGGCTTTGATGAACACCAATTTCCATGCTCTAAGTAGGGTTACCAAGGTATGATATGGAACTAGGGTTTGGTGAGCAATTTTCAAGTTAATAGAGGGAACTAGAAACACATGATCACAAATACTTGCATGCACCAACTAGGATTTCATGAATAGCAAGTTGCATGCTCCAACTAGGGTTACCAAGGTATGAGATGGAACTAGGGTTTAGTGAGCAATCATGGAAGTTAGGAGGGGGAACTAGAAACACATGATCACCAATTCTTGCATGCACCAACTAGGCTTTCATGAACACAGAGTTGCATACACCATCTAGGGTTGAGAAGGTATGAGATGGAACTAGGGTTTTGTGAGCAATTTGCAAGTTAGGAGAGGGAACTAGGGTTTACTTCAACCTATTTAGGGTTTGTAGGGTACATGATGTATGTTAGTATGGAAAGATGAACTAGTATCAGAGGGTATTGTAGGGTATGATATGGTATATATTACACATGCATGCATGACTTAGTGTTAAATGGTACATACTGTTAGTATGTTATGTTATGGTACATGTTATTGTTTGTTAGTATGGTATGATGTTAGTGTCGTAGGGTAATGTAGGGTATGTTATTGTGTGTTAGTATGGTATGATGTCAGTATCATAGGGTATTGTAGGGTATGATATGGTATATTACACATGTGCATGCATGACTTAGTGTTATGATGTTAGTGTATGGTATATTACAATGGTATGGTAAGTTAGTATGGTATGATGTTAGTGTCACAGGGTATTGTAGGGTATGTTATTGTATATTATAATTGTATGATGTTAGGATCAATATTGTCTTTTTCTCCTTGCCTTAGCACAATGCAGAGCTGAATTTTTAGGTATCCTTGTGAATTGGGTTCAATTTCCTTTAGGTGAAAGTATCTTTGTGTCTCAAACCATCATTCATTTTTGTTAAAATTTTGGTTTGGAATTTGGTGAGAAATCATCTAGTGTTGGTGAGTTTAGTCCCTATGTTTTTTTCCTTACCCTTCGAAACAAATTTGGATTGGAAGCATCATCAAAGCTTTGCTCTGTAGTGTGGTCATTTGGTTTCAGAATCTGATAAATGCTTTTAGTTTGATATTGCATGAGAACTTGAATTCATTAGGAAATCACTTTGGGATCTATTCCCTCATGATTTAGTTAGTATTTAGAGTCATTGGTAGTGAGGATATGGACGATCTGAGTTGTAATGAAAATTTGCATAAAGACATTTAAGATATTCAAAGAGTCCTCGAGTTCCATGAAGAACTTATGAATGGCTACGAGGCATCCAAGCAACGAGACATCCATATTCTCAGTCAGCACCAATGTTCATGGAAATGAACATTTTTTGCACCTTTCATAATGCCTTTATCATGGAAATTCTAGTACAATAGAAGCATCAAATCCAAATATTGGAGGAAAAATGTTGAAATATTAAAAAATATGATTGCAATCTTAGTAAATGCATACATGTATAACATCCAACCCAAGAATATTATGGAGAATTAAAAAAAAAGACATAATCCATAAAATGTAGGACAATATGGAGATATATAAATAGGAAAATCAAGCCACCATACTTAGGCATGATGATCCTCTCAACGAAAATGTTTTTCCATAAAAGCTTCTTATGTTATGTTATGCAAATCTAGATTGATATTAAGGGTATTGTAGGGTATGATATGGTATATATTACACATCCATGCATGGCATAGTTTTATGATTGTTAGTGTATGTAATTTACTTAGTGTATGGTATGGTTATGATGTTAAAAAGTTGAGGATACCCATAATGTTAAAAAGTTGATGAGTCGTAAATTCTTCCTTTAAGTATTGGAAATTCATTTAAGTTAGCACACATGCACAAACCACACATATCATTATATCACATAGGTGAACCACACATCATGTTCAAAGATCAAATCAACCATATATGTATAAATTTGAACCTTTCTTTATATTATATATGTATAGCAATAACATTACAAAAGTTTCCATGCCACATGGCCATAATACAAAATAGTGGATCAAAAAGTACATCTGTGTGTACATATGAACAAAAAGTTACATCTATGTATTCCCCCTATACATTTATTCTAGTTATTCCCCCTTTTGTTTCCACTGCCAGAGTCTTTGGAAAAGTGTAGCTTTATTTTTCAACTGCTCACTGGTGATCCCCATCGTTGAACAAGAGGGATAGGTCGCATCAGTGGAGACTGTAGAAAAACCAAATTTTGTAAGTTAATTTACCAACCTTTAAAAATTCTATGTACATTTGTTCAAATTACAAAACCAAAATAACATTTCTACTTACTGTATGCGAGTAAGTAATCACAGGTCCTAGTGCCTTACTAATAGCGACCATGATTGGGTTCTCTTCTTGCACCACTTGCTCATTATCATGCCGCATAAATATATATATATATATATATATACATGTACCTTGGGGGGGAAGAGGGTCAGCAATTTGGGTCTCTTCAAGCACAAAATTAGAGAAATATATACACAAACTTACAAAGAAAGCAATCTACATAAACATACCTGCTGGCTCATCAAAGGTGGGCCACCAGTTTGGTGCTCGTCACGCACCGGTGCCTCACTAGGGGCCTGCATATAAAGTAACATATATGTCAATTTCATATAAAATAGTGAATCAGAGACATATATACTACCTGGAAGGAAAATGATGTTACCAAAGAAAGAGAAACATACATACCTGGCCGGGGGGAAGAGGTGGGTTGACAACAAACTCGCTTTGGTGGTATTCAAGAACCACTATTGCAATAGGTTCTTGCATAAAGTAACATATGTCAAAACGATACAATTAAAATGATTTTTCCAAAGAAAGAAAAACATAATTAAAATCATATTTCAAATAATACCTGTGTTTGGGAATCTACCTCTGCATGAGAGGGAATAGGCTGTGATACAATATACTCATCCTGGACAACCTGCATAAAACATGTTGTATCAAAATTAGGATACATATTGAATGTTACAATCTATACTATAAATATGTAAATAATGTTGACAAATTAACAAGTATAGTTCTTACCCCTATTGGTGAAGAACCAAACCCATAAGCAAAATTGACAGTGGCATCAATGTTCGCAACGTTGATCGGTGAAATATACGACTGTGGTGTGCCATGGGACACCAACTATATATTTGTTCACATAATTTGTTAGATAACTAAATAGAAATAAATTGCGAAACAATAGAAAATTTTAACATGAAACAAAATATAATATGAAAATAATGAGTTTTACTTACAAAGAGAAGTAATCCATTATCTCGAAAGTCGGAAGCAAGGCCATAGCATATGCCTCCACACAATGTGTGAGGGTGTGGAGTAACACGATGATCTGAAGACTCTACATCTCCTGTGTGATCTGTAGATGGGCCCGCCTTAGAAGTTCCAGCCCCTTGATCTACATTGCCTTGGACATCAGTCCCATGTTGAAGTAATGTATCTACCATGTCAAATAATGCCTCTTGTGTATTCTCAATCACAGGACCTACAGGAGGATATAGCCGAGGGGGTTTTGGTGTGCGTGGTGGGTGTGGCACATGGTTAGGATCTGCCCGGGCACCTTCCCTATCTTGGGGCATCCCATGACCAACACCCTAGTTTCCTAAGAGATCGAAGTAGTTAACATGTTTCCCTAGGATGAATTCTGCATACAACTTCCTAAGTAAATAAAATGGGATGTCCCTATTCCCATGGGGGTTTTCATCGAAGACCATATACCAATGATCCATCCAATTGGCCTTTATATTTGGTTCAATGCACCAGTATATGGAAATGTGTGGTCGAATGGTGGGTGGAACCAATCCGGTGCTAGGGTCCCGGAATAATGAAAACAACTGGTGTTTTGTAATTTTAAGAGCTTTGATGTCTTTATAACTCAATCCATCGGAGCAGTATTGCCTCCTATATTCTCTGTACGAGGTAATGTTGTACAGAGCTCCTTGGGATTTGACAATTGAGCTTGTTATTGTGTCCAATGCATTGGCTAAATACTCTCTCAACTGATCCCCCCCTCTAATAGATGAGCTAAGGCACCTCAATGATGCCAAACCCGCAATAATCTATGAGTTTTGATCTTGTTCCCCCTCTTGATTTGGGTTTGGTTTAGGTTGTGGGTTAGGTTGTTGTGGGTTATTAGAGGGTGGGTTTTCCACATTGTGTTGTTCATTTTTTTTGTCTGTTAATATTTAAACAAAAAACTACAAGTTATTTTACTTTTAATCATTCTTTGATTGAACATTCATTTTTTTTAAAAATTTGTTTAAAATAATTATAAAAACAATGAAATTATGGAAAAAATTAAAGAATTGAAGACTAAGTGAAAAGGATGAGAGAATTTACCTACCATTGGAGCCAATCCACCTCAAACTCGACCTCAAACTCCACCTCAAAAAGCTAAAACACAAATCGCTTATGCACTATTTCGCCCTTGCATTTTTCGCTGTCCCGATCCTGTGCAAATGATATTTGAGGGGCCTGCAGCCTCTGTTTTATTTTTATTTTTACTTTTCAGTATCGCATATGCAATATATCACATATGCAATATATCGCATATGCGATATATATCGCATATGCGATATTGTAAATGTGAAATAATGACTTCGAAGGTAGGGGAAGTGTTGAAGAAAAAATATTAAGTTTTTCATGGTTAATAGTAGTTCCATAGGAAGCCGAGAATTATCTTGATATATTCAATTTCACAAATATAAGGAGTTGGCTCTTCATGGATCTTGAGGACTTAGAGTTTCTTTTCATTAATTGATACCAAATTCTTTTTTCTAATCCCTCATCCATTAGGCAGAAAAGGAAGGATGAGAGAAGGTCTTGTTGATTATTTCCTCTATAAGGAGAAAGGTACAAGAGGGAGATCCATTAACCATGATTGAAAAAAAAATTCATGAGTTTAGGGACAAAATATGGTTTTTCTAATTCATAGAGAATCTAAAGGAAATAAGAATTTGTCTAATATATTGCTAGTATAATCTATCAAAAGCCTTTTACATGTTGAGTTTAAGAAGAATACTTGGTTTTTTTGTTGTCTTGAGGGAGTGGATGAATTCATGTTTCATTATGATTCCATCCAATATATTCTGACCTTGTACATATCCCATTTGTTCAATTGAATTTAGCTGAGTCATGGGAGGGTTAAGTCTATTGGAAATAACTTTCTGATGATATTGTAAATGAAATTGCAAAGCAATATTGGTCATAAATTAGCAGGGGTGTTGGCATGATCCTCTTTGGGAAATAAATATAAGAAATGTTGGATTAAAGGTGGATAGGACCCCTACTAATATCTTAAGTTATTATACCACTTCCTGAACTTCATTCTTGAGTATATTCTAACAGTGATGCAAAAAATATGTGGTCAACAAGTCATGGATATTTTCTTGTAGGCATTTCCATGACCTCTTGCTCCACCTCATCCATTGTTATTTTCCTTATTATTTAGTCATTATGCTCCTCACTAACCAAATTGGTTATGTGATAAGTAATCTAAATAATGCATTGCATGTTCTCTCCTTCTAGATCGGTGATCAAGGTGGATTAGAAATTACTTCTAGCTCATGTTCAATGTATTTCCATTTAGTGAGGTTGTTTTCTTGAATTCTTTGGAAGGAGGCTATTTTATCATGTTTATGATGTTGTATAATAGAATTGTGAAAGAATCTATAGTTTTTGGCCCCTTTTTTAGCAACCTGACTCTATATTTCTACCTCCACGAGGTGTCTTCTTTCTATTCTTTAATTCCTAAGTGGGTCCTTAGATCCATTTATTCCTTATTAATTTGTCCTAAAATTCCCTCCATGACCATATATTGTTAAAGCCAATACATTTTATCATCTAGCTCTCTTTTAGATACAAATATGTTCCCAAATATTTCCTGGTTATATATTGTCAGCCTATTTTGAGATTTTTTAGTCTTTGTTGAAAATAATACTTAAGACCCCCCTCGTTATGTATGCTTCTTGCCACCATTTAAATATATTTATTTTGATTCCTATATGATCAAGAAAAAAAAATCTCAAATAGAAATGGTCTATTTTTAGTCATCTATCCCAAGTCAATCTTGAAGTTAGCTAGACAATGAGTAAAGCCTACACATGGTGAATAGAGGCTTCCATAGTCAATCCATGGATCATTGATATTTCAAATATTAGGAACCTTTCCAAACAAGAAGAAACCTAGTGATTTCCAGGTTGTTTGTTATTTCATGTGTGAACTCCATTAACTTTATCAATGTTGTTTACTAGTTTTAAAACTTGAACCATGTCTTCCACATCCATTGTGATCATTTGAAAATCCTTCCAACAATAATTTTCTATCCTATATAACAATATATCTCATACGCGATACATTTTCACAAACCTTAGCATTGTGTTTGGGCTCGGGTTATTCCAAACGTACCATCAATAACGCATATGCATTCTTGATTTGCACTTCGGAAGTGCGTTTCTAATTTCTTAAATGACACCAAAAAGTGGAACCAACTTCGTGCGAGCACCCATATAACAAAATCTTAAGATTAAATAATAACAACCATAAATATTACAAACACATGACATGAAAAGTATTAACAACCATAAATGTCACAAAACATGACATCAAAAGTATTTACCTTAATATGACATCATAAAAGATGAAACAAAAATATTAAAAATAAATATCACATCATATAACTTAAAATA
>LPNX010578740.1:250127-312099 GCA_001517045.1 Pseudotsuga menziesii | reverse complement strand
ATATATATATATATATATATATATATATATATATATATAACATGGGGGCTTCACTTGTTGACCAATATCCTATCACGTTAGTTCATATTGTGGGCTTTAAAATTATAAAAAATCGAACCAATATATTACAGGTATTGTGGGGATGAGGGGTTTAAGGTGGGGGTGGGTAGGGTGGTTTATAAGGATTGAGGTATAAAAAGGGGTGGGGAGTAGGTTTTAAGTATTGGGAGGCGGTTTCAACAAAAAGAGTTTGGATCAATATCTCTCGAAATTAAAGGTATTCTTTAATATCCCACAATCGCATGTGCTATGTAAGAGGTTCACTAAGTGAAGTCCCCGTGATATATAATGACATAAAAATAATATTATCCATATGGATAAGAACCCCAACCATGTAGCGACATGTTATATAAGAAACAATATGCTACCCCAAAACATGACCTCAAAAATGCCATGTCAAAATAAAAAAATGTACTAGATATGACATAAATAAAAACCATAAAACCAAGAGCAAAAATGCACCCTACAAAACAAAAAAAATGGCATCACCCCCATGTGGAAATATTATTGGTTCACTAAAAATGGTATCATCCCCACATGGCAGTAATATTGGTTCACTAATGCTTTTAAGTGCTACGTCCTCCCAATCGAAAGTTCACAAGATGAGGATAGAAGTTTGACATATGATTTTATTTAACTCTTTGAAATATTCAAATATTTATGGGTGTCATGGGTTATTATCAAAACATGATGCTCTGTTGATATCGGCATTGAATAAAGAAAACATAAAATCAACATTTAAGAAATAACATTGATCTAAGCAATAATGTGAATATTTAAGGTGAAAGATCTAGTTTCTTTTCTAAATTTGAAGGTGAAAGATCAAGTTCCTTAATTGGATGAGGCACACATTCATCCCTAATCATTGGTTTGAATTTTCCTAATTAATGTCCAATTCTTATAGGATACCAACTTTAGGATTTATGTTTGATGATTTGATGCTCTATCTCTGTGATTTCATGTTGGTAATCTTCAGAAACAATCCAATAAATTATTACGATCAAAAGAATAAGTCTAAATCTATAATTATAAAAATAGATAATTAAAATCAAATTACTTTAAACTAAAACTACATTACAAACAAACTAAATAAAATAAAAAATGAAAACTACGCGTTCAGTTGAGAATCTTTCAGATCATAAATAAATAACTCATTTCTTTAATGAATCTAAACAATCCGAAGGAATTATTGAAATCCATATTTGAGTGTTCATGACTGCTTCCATTGTGTTGTTTTCCTTGATCCTTTTGCGATCAGAAAATTTTCAATCAGGTGGAAGGGAGGGGAGACGCTGGGAACGGAACTCTGCTCCCTTGGGTTCCAAAGCACTGCTTGCGACGTCCATCTTCCCATTTGCCATCCAAGACAACAAATTTACTGCAAAGGAATAAAAACTAGTGATCATATATTGATAACAAAACCACCAGAACTACATTGAGCAATTTTGATCCAACCATCCAGAGACTGGGTTATCCATTATGTAACACCACAAAGATAAAAAAGCATGATTTTAACTGAATTATATGGAAAACCATCGAGAAAAT
Organism: Pseudotsuga menziesii; assembly: GCA_001517045.1. Classification (NCBI taxonomy): domain Eukaryota; kingdom Viridiplantae; phylum Streptophyta; class Pinopsida; order Pinales; family Pinaceae; genus Pseudotsuga; species Pseudotsuga menziesii. The sequence continues at coordinate 310,494 of LPNX010578740.1, read as the reverse complement.
ACACTTTTGTCCCTCATATTTTGAACTTATTATCTTCCTGTATGCTTATTTTTACAAGAGCCTACTAGGTAGAATGTTTGTTGAGCAATAACGAGCCGCCTCATACTCGTTATGTTCGATATAACTTATCAAAAATAGCACCAATAATTATGCCTGTGTGGGATTCAACTAGCAGTATCAAAGAACACACAAAAGGATTTTGATAACGCTTTTTAAAGATAACTTATCGAACAGCTTCAATACATTGGAGGATAAATGTAAGATACTCATGAATACTCCAACTACCGTATGAGAAAAAATGGGGTGAATTTATCTTTTTCTATAATAAAACAAGTCAACAATGTTAGTGTCTTCAGAGTCTGGACACACATAAGGTAAAACTATTACATGGTAGTAATCTCTTACAATTGTTAATCACTTACTTATGAATCCATATTTTGAAATCATAAACATTTAGACAAAGGTAATGAAACATTTCCCTACCGAAGTGGCTTCCTCCATAAAAATGTGTACCTTTAACTGTAAGATTAGAGTGTCTTTCATGGACCCCTGTATAGAATAAAATAGCATATCATAAGCAATTATTGTGCATCATTCATACCAAAAATGCCAGTGTGAAAATGAGTATAAACCAATGTCACACATATAACAGTAAGAGAGACACCGTATATGTGGTTCACCTCATCCATGAGGCTACGTCCACCAAGGCTTATTTATATTAATTTATCAAGAGCAGTCATACAATTTCATGGCACATTCCTTGCCGAATTATCCATTGAGAAATACTTCCGAATTACTATTTTCTTCATTGCAAGGTTTCCTTCTAGCATATTCTCAATATTTATAAAATTATTCCAGAGCATGGGTGAAGACAATGTCGGTATATTCTCAACGTACCCAAAGCTAGTCCAAGGTAGGTATATGCTTGATTCAGGCCAGTAATGAAACCACATGAGAAAATACAATATCCAGGTCTTTACCCCAAACAATAAATCAAATAGCAGGAAGCTACATACACATATTCATAAATCCATTTTAACTTGTAGAATTTAACATCAACGGATTCTTTTGCACTGCTATCACACGAATAAGAGATTTACTTCTAAATCATTCGAATAAATAAGCAATCAGCAAGTAACTATGTACACATATTCATAAATCCATTATTTAACTTGCAGAATTCTAAATCAACTAATGCTTTTGCACTCTGATCACAAGAATAAGAGATTTACTTCCAGATCATTCAAATAAATAAGCAATCAGCGAAAACTATGTACACATATTCATAAATCAATTCAATTATTTAAATTGCGGAATTCTAAATCAACGAATGTTTTTGCACTTCGATCACAGGAATAAGAGATTTACTTCGAGACCATTAAAACAAATGAGCAATCAGCAGGAAACTATGTACACATATTCCATTATTTAACTTGCCGAATTCTAAACCAACGAATGCTTTTGCACTCCGATCACAGGAATAAGAGATTTACTTCTGTATCATTCAAATAAATAAGCAATCAGCAGGAAACTAGTACACATATTCATAAATCCATTATTTAACTTGTTGAATTCTAAATCGATGAATGCTTTCACACTCCGATCATAGGAATAACAGATTTACATCCAGATCATTGAAATAAATAAGAAATCAGCAGGCAACTATGTACGAATATTCATAAATCCATTATTTAGCTTGTCGAATTCTAAATCAACAAATGCTTTTGGGCTCTAATCACAGGAATAAGAGATTTAGTTCCAGATCATTCAAATAAATAAGAAATCAGCAAGCAACTATGTATACGTATTCATAAATCCATTATTTAACTTTCCAAATTCTAAATCAACGAATGCTTTTGCACTCTGATCACAGGAATAAGAGATTTACTATAGATCATTCAAATAAATAAGAAATCAGCACACAACTATGTACACCTATTCATAAATCCATTATTTAACTTGCCGAATTCTAAATCAATGAATGCTTTCAATGCAATGCACTCCGATCATAGGAATAAGAGATTTACTTCTGTATCATTCAAATAAATAAGAAATCAATAGGAAACTATGTACACCTATTCACAAATCCATTATTTAACTTGTCGAATTCTAAATCAACGAATTCTTTTGCACTCCGATCAGAGGAATAAGAGATTTACTTCCATATCATTCAAATAGTATTTTCTTGATCAACAAAATTTTTATTTTAGTATATTTTTTGAGATTAATCTAATTCTATTGGGAGTAAGGAACTGATCCATATTGAAGAAAATAATAGTCTGTAATTAGTTTAGTTTGCATAATTCCTTCAAGCAATGATGGAAGAAATTTATCCTCCAAGTCAGAATCTAAACAACTCAACTCTTCTAGGATTGGGCATTCCTTTCTCCATACTCTGGACTAACTGGCACGATAGTTTCTTTACACAATCCCGGCAACTCAATGTTACCATGGCTATCAAGAAGGATTAAATTTCCTTAAATGATTGTGTTTTCTTGATCATTTCCACAGCATTAGAAATGGAACAATTTGGTCGATCCTTCAGAAAAAGCAGAGGTGGTTATAAAATACATCATTATATTCATCGTATCCAAAAATACAGACTAAACAATTGTTGTAAGAAATATTTCTTATTGGATTAATTGTAATGCGTGTTATCCCAAAAGGGGCACGATTCATGGTGTTATTTTTCAATAATAGAAGCAAAATAAAAATATTAATAAATATTTGAGAACAAATCATGGACAATATCAAGTTTCAATTTTTTAACAAGTAATAAACATGTTTTCAAACAAGTTCTTTTAACGATTGCTAATTAATGGTAGGGAATAAGCATACTTGTATCTCATTAATCTTGTTCTGTAAAATTTTATCTTTAATTTTGGGTTCATTTTAATTGATTATTATTTTCTTATCCATAGATTATATGAATGTTTCCATGTTAAAGAACTATAATACTTAGTTGGCTATGTTGGTATGTGTACAATGTTTGAGTTTAGAAGTGCAAATTATTATAAATATGGTTTTTTTTTCAGCTTCTATAATAGAAGGAATATTCTTCCGACTAGACCTTTAAATCAACTTTCAAGTAAAATGTTGCCTAATGATAAATTGTATTTGGTGAATGATAAATTATTCTTTGCAAACTTTGAAATTTTATCGTAACTTATATATGGTTATCTAGTCTTATTTGACCCAATCTTATATGTGTGTATAATTTTATGAATAAAATACTAGAATAACTTCATAAATGTCTAAAAACAACAATATGTAAAATAGTGCACTATAATTATATAGAAATTGTGCACTTTCTATTATAGTGCATGCACACACCCACATTGGATCATAGTTTCATAATATTTTCTACAATACAAATATTTATAATCTTATAACTTTTCAAAACTATTTCAACCTAAGAGCGCTTCTTTCTAAGATTTTTCATTATAGGAATTAAATTTTACAACAATCCAAATAATTCCTTTCTCTTTTCTTAAAGTAGATAAACCAAGTTGGTCCAAATGGAATTTAACCACCACCACCATCATCAATAATTTTATCTTTTATATAACTTAATTATTCAAATTGTTTAAATATTAGAAAATATTGGATTTATAAAAAACATAAACGTTATAATTAAAAAGTTAATAAGATTTGATTCTTCGTGAACTTAAATTTAAATCTATGTTATATGTATCAATATATGTGTTTGTATATAAATATACACAAACTGAAAATTGAAATCATCACTTAAAATGAAATTCATGATATGGAAAACATACCACCACACTAAAAAATTGAAAACTTCCAATGGAAAATTGGAAATATGTGATACTTCCCCACCCAACATAAAATTCTTTATGTGCCTGATGCACACCAGCATTGACGCTCACAATTTTGTTGATGCAATGACATAGGTTTGATTCCCATGTATAATCCCAATGAATATAGGAATCATCCAACAAACAAGGATTCCCAAACTTCTCACAATAAAATTATGCATCACAATTATCTCTGAGAATGCAAGCAGGAAATACAAATATGTGTCTCCTCATCCAACAAGGGAATGCAATGAAACTCCAACCAAAAGGTCCATGTGAAAAAATCCAATGGCTCAACTATCTACAATTGATCAAAGGGTGCAAGAATCCATCCAAATGTGTGGATTTCCTCCATAGAGGCCACCTTGTGCAAGATATATTTCTCAACAACACCTCTTCGTATCTTTCTTGCATAACTTCCTTCCACTCATCATAAGAAAAAAATAATTCTGCAAGAAGACTCTATGTGTGACATGTAATATTACACCTAATATATATGTTGATGAATGGCATAAAGTGGCAGCAATATTTGACTATGTTTTCGCTAGGAAGGTAATTGTGAATTCATCAAGTCATCATGAACACCTATGGGAGCCTTTTGCTCCTCATGTGGCACTAATAAGGGAAATTTATTCTCTTAATTTTTATTCCCACGTGATGTGGCTGAAATAGAAGTGTGGGGTGTAGAATTTGAATCAACTCTCTACAATACTCATCTACCCAACTTATGGTTGCATATTCTTCATCACTGGATGATCCAACTAAGGTGAGCTCATATGACTCTTCCATGGAGAAGAGACTCTCTCTAGAAAAAAACTCCAGTTTTCCTTAGAAAAGATCAAGTGCTTGGTTCTCATCAAGTTTTTCTGCATAGTCCTCAAACACATGCAAAACCAAATGCATCTCATGAAAAACCATCTCATGATATTCCTCCATATTATCAATAATGTAATCAACCTTATGGGGATGGAATAATGTTATGTAGGAGGGTAAGTAAGATATTTGAAACTTCTCATGAAGTTTCTCTATCTCCATCTTGGACTCTTGGAGTGTACATTGAGCTTCAATCAATCATGGGTAGTCAACAATTATTTTGTGATATTCCAGACCTCTTCTTCATCCTTCAAGGATGCTCAATACAATAACTCAACAAGATCAAGCAAACTGCCTCTTTTATAAAGAAAATGGAGAAAATTACCTTTGATGCTTATCATGGCTTTCTAAAACTTCTCCATGTCTTCCATGGACTATTTATCCTCCAACATAAAAAATAGATTTGTCATAAATGCATGGGTTCCATGAATAGTTTGTAGGGCCTCTTTGATATTTCACTCACTCACCTTTTGTGACCCTACAAAAAAATTAAGTTCTGGCAAATGAACCTCTTCTTCTTCCCTCTCTCTTGGATCAACTTCATGAAACTTCAGTGGTGATGTGGAAGTTGATCTTGGGACCTTTTCTTCAAGTGAAATATATATGTCACCAACATATAGAGGTGGAAATACCTCTGTAGATGTCTCAATGAAACTTGAGCACCCATCAGTAGGTACTATTTTTGTTGAATGTAGTTTTCATTGATGTCAAAGGAGTTCAGTAATGACAAATGAATAACCAAGGAAATAATGGCAGGGAAAACTCTGTATAGTGACATAGGAATAACCTAGGAAATGATGATATGGCATGTAGGATGAATTTTTCATAGATAAAATCACCATGTTGTCCCCCATGGTCTGGATGCTTCACCTTCCATGTTTTAAGAAAGAAAGAAAGGTTAGCACATATGTTCATAAGGGAATTTTCAACAACCCACCAAATCCATTATTTGTGTAAATTAATTCATCAAACGGCATGGGTATTTTCTTTGGTGATATGTCTATCTATCCCCAACTTTAAGTTTTCTTTTGGTGGTCAAATGTGTAAGAAATTAACCTGTAATAATTAAGAAAAAAATTGTTTTCATGTTAAATGAAATCCTCCTTAAGTGTAAAATATAGAAGGTTAAGGGGCCATTTATAAATGCATGCCAAAGGATTCCTATGTGTCAATAAATTCATTAGAGGGTATCAATATGATCCTTTATGATTCGGTCATCTAGATATGCTATTAGTTTCTCATCTGGAGGTCAAACATGTGAATGTTACACCTACCAAGTTAGTAAAAATTCAGATTATCCTTGAGAAGAATTATACCTATAGTTTAAGAAAAAGGAATATTGAAAGGAAGACCCACAATTCACAATTGTGGAAGAAGTTTTGCGGGAGACAAATTGTGGAAGCAGTTTCTGAAAAGTTGGAAGGCACATTCGCAATCTGCAATATGCAACCCAACTATGGAAAAAATGTTGTGGCTTCATAATTGAGGAATTCATTTTTGAAATTTGGGAAATGCATACCTGCAACCTATAATTGCGCAAGGAATAAGTTCCTGTAGACTGCAAAAAGGACGATTGCAGAAACATCGTTGCATCAGGTTAATTTTGAAAATATAGTTTGTGGAAAGATAAATACGGAAAGGTCATTATGGAAAGATAATTATATAAGTGAAAAGATAGGTTGCGGAAATATAGTTGCAGAAAGGAAATTGCATAAATATTTCTACTGTGGAAAGGTTGTTGAGGAAGGATTTTTCTTCAATGTTCTGAAATTGCGCAAGATATTTTTGAAGAGTCATGATGAAGACATGTGACTATTAGATGAATAATATTGATTCTTAAGCAGGGTTTATTAATCATAAACATAGTTATGATTAATAAGAAGGGACATGACTGTATTATTTAAAGAAGAAGAAGAATTAACTTAAATAGAGTGAAACATAGTATGTTAATAAGCTATGGGAACAAAACTAATATATAAAACAGAGTCTATTATTCCTATAGATTGCATATCTAATAATATACATGATATAATTATAAAATAAAAAATTAGTTTATTTTGTTGAATAGAGTTATGATGAATAAAAAGGGGTGTGACTGTATAAAATGAGAAGTGATTGTTGTTAAGGGATGTGTTTGAAAAGACATCATGTATTGTGAATGGTCAGGATCAAGTTGTGTGATGGTTCAAATGAAAAGAAACAAGTTTCCTAGATTGAAGATATGTGGTGAGATGCACGTTAAAGGTATTTACAGACATAGGTTTGAGAGCAATATAGTGCCTCTGCATTTCAGATCCATGTAGAAGCAGTAGAAGATAGATACCAATAAAGTTATGAGAAACCAGTGACTCAATTGAAGACATAGGAATATTTGGAAGTTTGATGAAAAATATTAGGGTGGCAGTGTGCTGCTAGCGAAAGCTACAGGCTTGTAAAGTATTTATATCCTACTTCCTGTAGATTCTAGGAAATAAGGGAGTCATAGCATCTTGTAATTTGTAGCTGACAAAACATGGGGTTCTAGCCTCCTTCCAGTGGTAGTCAATAAATAGGGTGTCGAAGCATCCTTTCAGTAGTAGCTGATAAACTAGGGGGTTATAGCCTCCTTCTGGTGGTAGCTAGTAAATAGGGTGTCGTATTATCCTTTCAGTAGCAGCTGAGAAGACCAGGGGTTCATAGCCTCCATCTAGTAGTACCTAGTAAAGGCATCCTTTCAGTAGCAACTGATAAAACCATGGGGTTGTAACATCCTTCTAGTAGATGCTGCTAAATAGGGTGTTGTGGCATCCTGACAATCATAGCTGAAAGAACTATTGTAAATATAAATTTGTACTAATAGAAAGTGTTGATGGTTTTCCCAATTGGGATTCCATGATAAAATTTGTGTTCCTTTTATCTTGTTGATCATTTGTGTTAATGAATATGTTAAAAGTGGTTTTAATTGTTAAAAATTATCAATATTTATTCAACCCCATTCTCAATACTATCCAATATTCCATCAATTGGTATCAGAGTAGGATCTTTCACTACTTTAGAAACCACTGAAAGGAAGATACTAATTAAAACCACTATGGATCAACAAGAAGGGATTGATTCCAATAGAGCTCTGGTACTTAATGAAGAAAAATATGAACAATGGAGCATAAGATTGAGAGTATACTTACAATCATTAGGATATGGTTTATGGAATGCAATGATATCTGATTATATCCCACCAAAATAATAAGGAATACATCTACGAAAGAGTCCACTAAAAATAATTCAAAGGAAATGGAGTCCGTACTTGATGGATTACCTCGACCCATCAAAGAGAATATAGGACAATGTATCTTAGTTAAGGAAATCTAGGTCAAAATTTTGAATATTTATTTAGTTAAATAGATAGCAAAAGCAAGACATATTGTTTCAAAAGATGAAGATGAAGATTGAAGTAAAGATTAAGGTTCCAAATATGAATCATATGGAGAGGTGGACCTAGAGGCTAAAGTCATATATACTCTTGAGGAAATTGAAAAATGTAAAAGAAGGAACAAATATTTGTAAGGGCAATTTTCAAAATACCAAGAAGAGATAAAGTCAAAAGAAGAGGAATTCAAGACCCTCCAAGAAGAGTTTCACAATTCAAAACAACAAGTGATGGATAGCATGAAAGAGGCTGAGAGCTTAAAACAAGAAGTTGATGAATTCAAGGAAGAAGTAAAGAAGACAAAAGATTAGCTGACTGTTAGTAAGAAGTTCAAGGAACTTTATTGAAGCACTTAATAAAGTACTCAGCTTACAAATATTCCCCAGGGATAAAACAAGTCTTTGATATGATCAAGAACAGGCCATTAAATGAGGTTGAAAATTTTAAAATTTTGGATGATGCTTCAAAATATATATCCAGGAAGTAGAAGAAACAAAAGGGAATGAATTCCAATCATCCGAATCCTTCTCATCCTCCCAATATGAAAAATTTCAGAAGACATGCCAATGAAAAGAGTCATTACAAGCAGAAAAACCAAAGATTCTCCAAATATAAAGGAACATTCTATGGATATTGTCATTGTTGTCACAAGTTTGGTCACAAGGTTGATGATTGTAGAATCAAAGAAGAAGATTAATGTCATAAAAGGAAAGAATACACTAATATATCAAATGGTGAAAGTGTCACTATATTTTTCATATGTCATAAGGTTGGACACTTTGAAAAACATTGCAAGGACAATACATGCATGCTATCTAAGGAAACCCAGAAAAGGGTATTGTTATAGAAAATTTTACCACACCAGGTGAATCACACCTGTATGGCCTTCCCTTGTCCCTCTACAAACTCCTTAGACCCCTTGAACAATTTTTTGTCCTTTGATGTTTCCTAGACCATCCCTAAAAACATGTGAAAATTGCTATGCGTGACTTTTAAACTGTTTATCACATATATACACAGGTTTAACCTGTAAAACCGTGTACATTAGGATGTGTACAAAAATCCAAATCCTTTTGGATTTTTCCTTTACATGGATCTGACTCACTTGTCTCTTAGCCTTCCATATGCCTTGAGATCGCTCGGATTCAACCTTTCATTACCCCATTGAAAAGCTATATAAGGAACCCTTTGGATACATTGAAGGAATAAGAGAATTAGGAGAAAAGAAACTATAGTCCATTGTTGCCGGAACTTGTGCTTGAGTCTACATCCCTTTGTCCCTTGGAGCACTTTAGTGTTCTTCCCAAGGTTTCCTTTTTCTTGTGATCTTTCTATTGAGAGCTGGAGGATTGAGGTGGTGGAGGCCCAAGTGGGGGATTCAGTTTCTTTGATTTGCAGACGTGCCGACAGAGGTTGTATTCATTGTAATCTCTGGTTTTATATTAACAGAAATATATTTTCCTGTCCAATAATGTATGTTTGAATGAATATTTTATCCATGGATTATTTCAAATGCTTATACGTTGTTGATTATATATGCTAGAGTAGATTGAACATCAATATATATCGTATGCTTGTCTTGTTTACTTATTGTTGAGGAAGTTATTCATCAATTCAAGCTGAAGTTGGAAAGCTTAACGGGGATCTACTTCAACATCCAAAATACGGTACGAGTTTTGATCCTTTAGTGTTAGATATCTGATTTCTCTTGCATATTGGAAAGGATTGATTTCTAGAGTCAAGCTGTCTATTGTGGTACCCCAAGCCATAGGAATTTCTCTCCATAATAGAATTGGTGACTCCGTTGGGGAGTTCCTAGTAGTTGTCCTTTGGGGGTTTTCTATCGACATTCAATGACTTTGAATTGCTCTTTTTTCTCTGTTTATGTGTTGGGTATGGGGGCATGTTAGCTTGGTAGTGTCTGATTGGTGTGAAGTTTGTCTCAGATTATTTGTTTGCCTTTATTTTTATGCACTTTTCTTTCTGTACGTGATTTTTGATCTCACAGTCACGTATATACGCGGTTTCGACTACTATATCCACATACACATGCGGGTTTACTGCGAACAGTCACGTATGCCCTTAGTTTTCCATTATTGAAGAATATTGATTATTGCTAGGTGAATTTTGATGATTGATGAGTCTCCTTTGATACTGCTAGAGTCTATATACACCTCTGTTCCTGACCAGAGACATTTTTTTTAGGGTAAAATTTCTTTTTTGAAGAATGTTCTTGTCATTGCATTTTTTATTTTTTGTTTTGGGATTAGTGCATTAGATTTATTTTACCTTAGTACTTTTCTTGAGTGCTGCATGACTGTGCTTGTAGAGTCTAGGGGTTGTAGAATCATTCTTTTGCTTTAGTATCTCATTTTTATTTCAAAAAATCCAAAAATATTTGATTATCATTATGCATTGCATCTTGCATTTTGCATAGTACTTGCACTAGATTTTCTTTGAAGTATTAGTCAAGATTTCATATAGGAAATCTTGCATTTATCATTTGAAGAAAATTTTGCATTTCACATAGTAGCATACCTTATTTTTCATGGACACAATGCATTTGCATTGATTTTTAGGTGTGCAATTTGCTTCATGTTGCGTCATAACACCATTGGTTGCACGGTCATCTACCTTTTTTGAGTAATAAAGCCAATTAAAATCAACGCTTAATTAAAATGAACTACACTATTTTATTTGATAGGGTTCACCAACAAGATTAGGTTTTAGGGTCTTGGAATATTTCATTGTGAGTAAATTCTCCAAGACCACTAAACAACAACATGTATGCGTCTGTCCAGGTGAGAGTGTGAAATTCCTTGGTATAATTAGTGTTTCTCATGATCCTCCTCTCAAAAGGGAGTTAAGCACAAGGCAGTGTGAGCGGTTATTGATTGGGATGACCCCTAGTCATAACTGAGTAGCACCAAATATATTTCTAGGATTGTATTCATATCTGGGGGCTCTTTTGGGAGTTTCGGGCTTTACTACCCTACCCACACAGTCAATCCCACTTATGACTGTCTGCCTAAGCACTGATTATATTGAGGTGACCTTAGTTGCCTCACCTAGGATATTGAGGGGGTACTTTGCAGGCATTATTCTGTGGGTGTCCTGGCCAGGTTGGGGTCGGACAGCACATTCGCTTTATGCGTTGAAGCTGAGGGCCACAATAATTGGTTACATACCTTCCCTTGTTGTGTATGGGAGTCTCAAGCCTCTCCTAAAAGGGACATACCTATTTCATTCGGGAGCTCATTTATCCTACCCTTTATTGCTTGTGTCTGGATTTATATTTTATTGGTGTATGCTCTGTGCATGTTAGCTTGCCCAAGGTTTGGGTAATTAGAGAGACTTTTACATTTTTTGAGTCATTGTGGATTCGGGTGTGGCTCCTCGCCGTTCTCGTCGGTTAGCAGGACTTTCACCTTCTACATATCCTCCTCCTTTGGGAGAGAGAAATAGATGATTTAGTTGGACTACTTCACACATTGATTCACACACAATGGGAGACCATGAAGAAGGTATTCCTAAGCCACCCTCTCCCATTCAAGTGGAAGATGGGGAGTTTACTCCTACCTATGATCCTTCACCTGATATGACTGAGTTAGGTTCGTAATTTATGAGATAGGTACTTTTCATGATAGACCTACTTACTCTTGTGTTGATCCCCCATTGATGCATCGTCGGTATGGCATGCCGAAAGATGAGACTTATTATGAGCCTATGAGCACTAGTTATGGTAGTTATGGTATGTCGAGTATGCCCACACATGATTTGGCATTTCATTTCGAGTCAGAATTTGAGCCTAACACTATGCCTGGGGGCACTCCTATTCCTTACCATGCAGAGAGGTTTGGGAGCACAAGTCACATTGCACCTTCCATCCCGGTGGTGAAAGCTACATCACATATTCCTGCTAGGCCTAGGGTTAGTGATCCTATTAGGATACCAGATACAAGATGAGTGACTATAGGGAACATCACATACATAGTTTCATAGATCCCTTTGTCCTCGGTTCTTTGTTCTTCGAATGTTGTTCCTCCACCTCATTCACGTGGTCCTTCAGGCCAAAATGTTGCTACGAGTCATGTCCATATTGCTATTACTTGACCAGTTGTGTCTCAGATTCAAGTACCACCCATTTTTTCAGGAGGTCATGTTCATACTTCTAGAGGTCATGTTACTACTTCTGGAGCATATATTCCTACTTATGGAGTGTATATTCCTACTTTTAGATCGTATATTCCTACTTACGGAGTGTCTCATGGGACATCTCATGGGATGACTTATGGACCTTATTATGGGACGCAGCATGGATAGGGTTATTCACCTTATAGGTATGGGTATCAACAACCCTCTTACTCTCCTAATTATGGCTTTGTATCCCCACATAGTCAAGGTACACCACATTATGGTGCTTCCATGCCACGCTACATGGGTCAAATGGGAGGAGGGAACTATTGTCAAGGCCATGATGGTTACGGTAATCAAACCTATGTGAATCAAAACTATCAGGGAGCAGTGCAACGACCTGCTCATCCTAGGCTCCCTTTCCTCGCAACACTAAATCTTCCTGACTTGTCGAGATTGACGAACAATCCTATATCTCATGACCCAACTTGGCCGGCTGTCCCTACTAAGCTTCCCTCGGACATACCCAAATTCAAGGGAAAACTTGGAGAGGATTTGAGTGAACATGTTACAATGTTTCACCTATGGTGCTCTTCAAATTCCTTACACAAAGATTCGATGCATTTAAGGCTGTTTCAACTCACCCTTATAGGGCCTACCATGAAATGGTATATAGAGTTACCTAGGGGGGCATTCGCTTTGTTCGATGACCTAGCAATGACTTTTCTTAACCACTTCCAGCTACCAATGTGTTATGACATTGGTACAGAACTCTTGTTGACATTTCTGTAGGATAAAGCCATGCATATCTTAGACCATATCCAAGAGTGGCTTAGAGGGAAGAGGTTGATTACAGCCTTTATACTACCAGATTTCCTCCTTAAATGGTTCCTTAAGTCGTTATTGCCTTATATAGCGAAGGATGTTTCTACATCCTGAGTGAAAAATGAGGAACAAGCCATTTTTAGGGCGTAGGAACTCGATTTTATTTATGCTCAATTCATTTTTTTATATGAGATCATTCCCAATGCTCCACGTTCTAGTTTCGACCCCAAAGTTAAACCTGGAACACATGCCGATGGCATTGTTGGTTGTGCGAGTGCTAAACCTATGGATTCGGTTGTGAAATAGGTCAGTCAATTGTCAATCGACCAATCCACTATGGGACAATCCATGACTTCATCTCAACCCACCCAAATGGTGAGTGTGCTTTCGGTGCAATCGTCAGATCAGAAGGGTAACCAGCAACCCGAAAGGAATAAAAGGAAGGGTAATAAAAATAGTAAGGGTGGGAATAGGAATGAAAATGCTAATACTAATGACAAGAATTCCTAAAATGATGGGTGGGACAAGCAATCTAAACGTAAGGTTAAGTTTCCTTGCAAGTTGTGTAAGGATGATCACCTCACTTACTTGTGCCCTCGTATCGATGAAGCCTCGAGATTCTTAGCACAGGGCCCAGCTGTGCTGACCAACCCTTTATCTCACAATCAAAACATGAACTCGAGGACCCATGATCAGTCTGGTGGTGATCAAGATCTGCCATAGGGTAGTGGTCATGGTTGCATTAACATGGTGCGTGCTACGAAGTTTGTGACCCATGCGAAGGACTATGGTTCATCATAACCCAAACTAGGAAAGGAACTTCATTCACCAGAGACTCTTTTGCGTATTGAAAAACCTATGGATAAACTTGAAGTTGCACCTCACATTCCTAAGGGAGTCCTTAAGCATTTGGGGCACAATCCTAATGCCCAAGCCTCCCAAAACTATTACGTTGTCGAGGATTTGGGCCACACTCCATGTGCGATGTTTTCACTATAAGTACTTCAGAGTTGTCCTTCACAAAGGAAGGATTTACTTTATACATTTGGTGTGAATGATGATAATTCTTCCTCTGTGATTAAATTTGAAACCATAGGACTTCAGCCTCGCTTTCCTTACTATGTGTCTCTTTTGATTCATGTAGAATGTCTTAACATGATCGTCAAGCACACTGTGATTGATGAAGGTGCTGCTGCTTTTGTGATGTCTTTATCGTGTTGGAAGGGTTTAGGTTCCCCTAAGTTGTCTAAATCTGGTACCATGTTGACTGCATTTGATGGGAGATCATTTAGGCTGCACGGGATCCTTCCTTCCCTTAAGGTCCATTTGGGAGGAAATACTGTTGCGATAGAGGTTGAGGTGGTTGATGCGCCCCTTGACTATAATCTCTTGCTGGGTAGGAATTGGATGTATAGTATGCAAGCCGTAGCTTCTTCACTATTTCATGTTGTATTCTTTCCATTTAACGAGAAGAGAGTTACAATTGATCAAATGTCATTCAAGAATATGTCAGTTATCGCATCTTCAGGAGCTTTGATCCTGATTGTTCAACACTCTCAGCCGATAACTAGGAGTGCAGGTGTGGGCATGTATCCATCCCTTATGGGAAGCTTTAGTTGTCCTGCACCTGTCCTTATGATAGGGTCTAGTTCCAGTAAGGCTTCGACATCTGTGAGATCAATGTCTTTTCGCACGAGTCATATGGAAGATCCTTGGATTCTTCCCACACTGAATACTTCAAGTGAGCCCATCGTGATGGACGTTTAGTTTCCTGCAACTATGGTAGCTTATCAAGCTAATATTGGATGTGTTACAGAGCATAGTCCTTCCTCTTCATGGACAGAGGAGGAGGACCCATATATGTTTCCTGCATGGGCAGTTCAGTATTCTCACATGGATGACTACCTTGATAGTGTTTTTCCTTCAGACAAAGTGATTATTGAAGCCATATTAGGGGTTGAGCCATCTTGGGAAGAGTTGCATCATAGATCTTATTTTATTCCTGATCTTGATCGCTTGGAGAGTGAGGACTTTAGGGAGGTTCTTAGTGAGAGAATTGGTAGTCCCATGGTTCCATTAAGCTCTCCTAGTCCGATGGCTGATGGGAACATGACGAATATGTCTCCTACCATTCCTATCAATATCTCTCATGATCCTAGTAGGATTGAGAATGTCTATATCGGGGAAGAATGTTCCCATGCTAAGATTCAAGAATACACCAAGTCGTTTAAAGAATTTCGTGATATCTTTGCTTGGTATTATGATGAAATGCCAGGTATCAACCCTTGTATTGTTGAACATGAGATTAAAACTTATCCCAATGCTAAGCCTGTTTGACAATGCTTGCCTGTAGTGAATCCTAGGAAAGCACCAATGATTAAAGCAGAGATAGAGAAACTGTTGAAAACTGGTTTTATCTATCTCGTTCCCTTGATGGAGTGGGTTTCAAATCATGTTCCGATAGATAAGAAGCAGGGAGCGATCTGTATATGCACTGATTTCCGTGACTTGAATTGTGCCTGTCCTAAAGATAATTTCCCCACACCATTTATAGATCAAATATTGGATGAGTGCGTGGGTAGCGAGGTATTTTCTTTTATGGATGGATTTTTTGGATACAATTAGATACAAATTAAACCTAAGGACCAACATAGGACTACATTTATTTGTCCTTGGGGAACCTTTGCACATCAAAAAATGCCTTTTGGCCTTAAGAACGCCAGAGCCACTTTTCAGCGGGCTATGACCTTGATCATCCATGATCTCAAATCAATTATCAAAGTATTTTTGGATGACCTTGCTGCTCATTCTCGTATGAGAATGTATCATTCCTATCATTTGAGATTAGTATTTGAAAGGTGCCACCATTATTTGCTCAGGTTAAATCCTCACAAGTGCATCTTTTGCATGAATTCTGGTCGCTTATTAGGGTTCATTGTTTCCAAGGAGGGTATAAGAGTCGACCCTTTGAAGGTTGAGGCAATACTTCAGTTGTCTCCCCCGAGGAACATTAGACATCTTCAATGTTTGCAAGGCATGGCAAACTTCTTACGAAGATTCATTGTCCAGTTTGCCAATTTGACTAGAGGCTTTATGCATCTATTGAAAAAGAACACCACCTTTTGTTGGGATGAGCGAGCCTAGGAGTCCTTTGATGCACTAAAGCGAGCCCTAGAATCGACCCCTGTGATTAGTCCCCCAAACTATAGCTGTGATTTTCTACTTTATGTGGCCGCGTCCATGGAGATGATTAGTATGGTTTTGGTTCAAGAGGATGAGGAGCTCCAAGAGCATGTCATATACTATCTAAGCTGAAATATGATTGATGTGGAGATCCTTTATTCGCATGTTGAGAAGCTTTCCTTAGCTACTGTACATGCGGTTCAACGGTTGAGACATTATATTCTCCTTCACCAGACCTTGGTTGTAGCCCATGTCAATCCATTTCAATTCATCCTCACTCGAAGAATGATTGGGGGAAAGTATAATAAATGGATTGTCATCTTGCAAGAATTCTAACTTGAGTTTGTTTCAGCAAAATCGAAGAAACCGTTAATTTTTGTGGAGCTTATATCATATTTCCTAAGCAAAGCCGAGGAGATGGTTTGTGAAGATACGTTTATCGATGAGAAAATCTTCTTAATATCAACTTTGGACCCATGGTATGGGGATATTATTATATATTTACAAACATTGAAGGTCCCCACTCACCTCTCACGGGATGAACGATGACGATTACATCACGTATCCAAGAATTACCTCATAGTGGATAATACCTTGTACCGCCGTGGGATAGATTCCATTTTACATCATTTTATAACTCATGAGGAGGCTGAGCTTGTGTTGAATGATTGCCATGGAGGGGCGTGTCGTGGTCATTTATCTGGGATTTCTACAGCCCAAAAAATCTTGAAAGTGGGTTTTTTCTGGCTGTCAATCTTTAAAGATTGTGTATATGCGGTCAAGAAGTGCCACCCTTGCGAGGTGTTTGCACAGAATATGTGCTCGTGACTTGCCCCATTACATCCCATCATCACCGCCGGTCCCTTCACTAAGTGGGGGCTTGATTTTATGGATTTCAACCCAACTTTAGCTGGGGGGCATCATCATATCATAGTGACTGTTGACTACTTCACGAAATGGGCTGAGGCCATGCCTATAGTTAAATTCGATGGTGAGACAGCCGCGTACTTCGTATTCAACTAGATTATTACTCGGTTTGGTATTCCGAAGGAGGTTGTCACTGACCATGGCTTGCACTTTTAGAATCGTATGATGGAAGAGTTGGCATCGAAGTTAGGATATAAGTAGGAGCATTCCTCCTCTTGTTACCCTCAAGAAAATGGATAGGTAGAAGCAGTGAACAAATCACTCAAATCCATTCTTCAACGAACCATCACACACAGAAAGACTAATTGGCACATTATGTTATATCCTGCTTTGTGGGCTTATAGAACCATTACTAATACTGCCATGGGTTTTTCTCCATATCAGCTTGTACATGGAGTGGAGTCAGTATTTCCGGTTGAGTGTGAGATTCCTTCTTTGAAACTAGCCATAGATCTCTTACCAGACACTTCCCCATTGGAGGAGTGTTTGGTCCACTTAGAGCAACTTGATGAGCAGTGTCGAGATGCCTTGGTGGTTTTAGAAGTGAATAAGTGTCGCGTTAAGGTCTAGTACGATAAGTCTATCCATCCAAGGAGGTTTAGTGAGGGAGACTTGGTCCTTTTGTGGGATAAACCGAAAGAAACCTTGGGGGTAGGAAAGTTTAACCCCATGTGGCGTGGTCCTTATGTCGTTAAACGTGTGTTAGAGAAGGGTGCTTATGAGTTAGTGGATTATGAGGGAATGGCCTTGGCAGAGCCTAGAAATGGGATCTATCTCAAAAAGTACTATGCATGATTTTCAGCCAAGGCTAGTTATTCTATATTATTGTACAGTTTTTCATAGGTATGTCTTTTTCTTATGGTGATCGGGTTTGTGATTAGTTTCTGTTTCTTTTGGCAGATGTCAATGGAATATTCCACCTTCATAGGATTCATGGATGGTGCGAGCCATCACAGTCAACACTCAGCTTCTGCTGCTTGGGTGATTTATACTCCTATGGGTCATGTATTGTCTTTAGGAGGTGTATGTTTACAGCCCTCTTCAAACAATGTTGTGGAGTATAGTGCCATTATTTAGCTTCTACGAGATGCCATTTCACATGGTATTCTCTCTCTTGAGGTATGACTTTATTCAGAGTTAGTAGTGTCATAGCTTAATGGTTTGTGCCATGTTAGAGATCCAACATTATTAAGAAGATTCTTACGTGTGATATTGTTAGAATGACAATTTGACAATATAACATATGTTATTTTTTCTATCATTAAGCTGGCATAACATTAGGATCTTTGACTGAGAGAATAACAAGTACAGCAATCAAACACAAGAGACAATGAACACAGTGTTTATCCTCAGGAAAACCATAAATGGTGAAAACCCTGCAACTTCCTCTGAGAAAGAATCAACACCAAAAGTAGAACCCAAAATAGTAAGAGATCTTTCGACAGTAGTAACCTTCTTCTTATCTAGCCCCAGTGTCTTCTCCTTCCTCAACTATGCGCTACACTTGAGTGTGTGTGAGTTGTGTGATAAATAGAGAGTCTAGCTCTCTATTTATACTAATATTGACATGACTAAAACCCTACTAGGGCTGACCTCACTAGGAGAATCTAATAAACCTAGTGCCCTAGAACTCCGGGGACTTTAACCCTTAGACCATAGGAGGGTTACCCACAATGAATTGACATGACTTGTTTACATTATAGATCTTCCCTATAGGAAAATTGTGGCATGACATGAAAAGTGCATCCTGAAATAAAAATTGGGTTACAATATATAAGAAATACAAGTGAAATACATTTCAAAGTTACATATACATCAACACTTCCTCTTAACTAGGAAGGTATTCTTTTGACCCAATTTTCAGCACAAGTCTTCTTCTCTGTATCTTCTGGATCATCATCGAGTCTTCGTTTTCTTCAAGTCTTCTTCATCTTCAAGTCATCTTCATCTTCAAGTCATATTCATCTTCAGGTCATCTTCATCATCGGATCTGGATCATCTCTCGATCTGGATCATCACTGGATATCATCACTGGATCTGGATCATCACTCGATCTGGATCATTACTATTGGATCATCATCACTGGATCTGGATCATCATCACTTGATGTGAATCATCACTGGGTCATCATCATAGGTGCTATCTCTTGATTCTTCTCGTCATAGGAATCTCTATAGAGCCAGCCCTTTTTCATGCTGGATGTACATCTACAGAGCCAGTCCTTTTTCATACTGGATGTATCATCACATAGAGCTAGTCCTTTTTCATACTGGATGTATCATCACATAGAGCTAGTCCTTTTTCATACTAGATGTGGCATCCACTCAGAGCTAGTCCTTTTTCATACTAGATGAGTCTTCAAAGAGCCAGTCCTTTTTCATACTGGTTGTTGGATCCACTCAAAGATGTTGGAGACATTTACCATCATACACACTCTTTTTGGTCAAATTGGCCTAGTTAAACCACTATCCTAAGTATAATTGACATTAATTGACATCATTGGAGCATTAATTTCCATCATCCAGTCATGCCCACACCTACCTACCGTCAAGGAGGCTAACTTAGCCTTCTCCTATAGCCAAGGAGGCTAACTGGAGCACTTCGGGGGTGATCTGAGTGATATTAATGCACCTAATTGGTAACTGGTGGTTACAATCAGTTCAACTAGTTAGTTAAGGTGCCTCCTCTCATTAAATATATTATTTAATGATTATTTAATATTATTTAATGATCTAGAGTCAACAAGGGTTCCTCCACCAACTTTTGATGATCAGTTCAGCTTCAGTTAATCTCATCGGGGTTCATTGAAGTCATGGAGCACTAGCACCTGATGGTTGGCTTGCTATGACATGTGGTTGATCTCCTTCAGTTGAGATTTAGTCATTTATTGCACTCTAACTTTAGTTAGGGTTTGGTGAGTCAATTAGGGTTTTGGTCAAGTGGTTAACTGGGTATGATTGAATGGCTGACAGTTAGTTAAGCTAGACTCACTCATGATTTTGAATTGCCTCCTTAGGTATTCAAATTTCTCATTGATTCAAGCTATTTCTTGACATTGTTATTGTAACTATTCATTGTTTATTGAATATACAGAGAGGAAACCATTCTGGTCCTGATTAACACCATTTCATGAGTTATTTGTTGGTTAATTCTTGATGAGATTGATGCTTTGTTCCTAGATCAATGTGCAAGAATAATATGGTATCAGAGCTCATGGTAGGATGAAGATATATCTCTCAAAAACAAGCTTTTTGACATATTTTTCCATGAAATTTGAGCAATAGCTCAAAAATCCAGCACTACACCAGAAGCCAAGGCTTACCACTTAATACCCCAAGTAAACAACTTGTTGATCAAGCTTGATTGGTTTACTATGCTGGGTGTGATGAAAAACTAAAATGTGTAGGATTTCTGACCTTACGGTGCCCTTTTTGTTTTGATTTGCAGGTTTTAATAGGTACAACTTTGAATGGACTCATCAATCCCTCTTCTCACCCCATTCACAAGCTATTCAAAATGGAAGTTGGAGATCATTGCATCTCTAAAGAGATGAGGTCTCTATGAGGTGTGTATTGTACTTGGAAAAGAGTCTTATGAGAATGATAATGACTAGATAAATGACGGTGATAGATATTTTGGAGCAATATGTCTGGCCCTTTCTCCTAGCTTGCACTACCTTATTGGTTTTGCTGAATACCCAAAGGATCTCTGGACAAAATTGGATAGAACCTTTGGCAAGCACAATGAGGATCATAATATAAATTTGGAGATCACATCCAACACCACAAGAGTTCTTTACTCAAAATTCTCATCCTCTAATCTCTCTGATGAAGAGTTGTTCAAGACGAAGATGAAGCAGAATCTTCTACACATTCAATTCGAATTGAAGAAAGTCTCCATGCAGTGACTCCTTCTCCTGATGCTCCGGAAGTTCATGAGATATATGATATATCATATCCTCATATTCCTGAAACAAAATAAGACATTCAAATCTCTCATATTGAAGAAAAATTCTACTGCACTTCCATGCAAACATTCACCGGTGATTTTCCTTTGAATTTTGTGCAAAATTTACCAGTAATTGCTTCCGAAAGTGAAGAGAAATTTGATTTTTCTCCCTCTAATGTTGCTGCTGGTGTGAAAATATGTAAAAAATTGGATATTTTGGAAGAAATATTATATTATAAGAGTGACACACTCACTCCCCATGATCTATATCTTCTAGTAAAATCCTGCAGGATTGCATGCACAAAAATTCAGAATTTTGAAGAAAAAGACAACTGTGCATCCACCGTCTCAGTTCACCATAATTTTGGATCTGATATAAACATTATTGGATATTATATGATCTTATTTGGATCTGATATTATATTTATTGGTTCAAAATTTCAGGTTCATGAACCTTCAGTACTGCTTGTAGTTGTTCTCATCAACGGTGTGAAGAAACAAGTACCGCAAGTCTCCTTCGAAACTGCTGCTGGGGATTTGATTTCATTTCATAGTTTTGGATATGTTGTGAACTTATTTAGATATAATTTAATTTATGATCTGATATTATTTTTTTCATATTTTAAAATACAATATCTTTCAGTCATGCTTGTAGCTGCTCTCACCAATTCCAGTGTGAAAAATCAAGTACTGTAGTTCTTCCTCAATTTTGCTCCTAGGGATTTGGTGTTAGTTTCCTCTTATGAGGTTGTTGATATTTTATTTTGTGAATAATTAGATATTTATGAAGCCATATCATATTATTTATCTCAATTATTCACTCTCCATAGTCCTAGGGCTTCTCTACCTTTGGTCACATGCTCATCTCCTCACAGAACTAGTAAAGAGGAAGACATTCTACATCCACCTGGACACTTGCTCCTAAGAATTGGGGCTGATTTTACCACTCATGGTTTTATGTTTAATTCTGAAACATATCAGTTTCTTGAGTGTTCCACAAATGGTTCAAATCCTCAAGAACCTTTGCTCTTTCTTCAGATGATTTCAGCTGCTCTACATGAGTCCAGTTTTCATCGTGCAGCTGTTTATATTTGTGATTCAGTTGAGTGCATTGTTATTCTTCCAAAGTGGAATATTCCTCCAAAAATATTCATTTATTTTGGATTGATAGGTTCACATGCACAGTCTCAGGATGTTGCTGCATAGAAGAACCAATTCTTGATTTACTGCTTAGTTTGAGGGGGGGTATTTTTCCCATGAGGTTTTCCCCATTTCCTTGGTTATATTAAGCAGTTAATTTATTGTACAGGGTGACCTATGGCATTTTTTTTTGGGGCTCTAGTAGTTTTATGCATCTATGTTTTCTAACTCTTCGTGAGTATAGCTTAAGGGGGGGTGTTGGAGACATTTACCATCATACACACTCTTTTTGGTAAAATTGGCCTAGTTAAACCACTATCCTAAGTATAATTGACATTAATTGACATCATTGGAGCATTAATTGCCATCATCCAGTCACACCCACACCTACCTATAGTCAAGGAGGCTAACTTAGCCTTCTCCTACAGTCAAGGAGGCTAACTGGAGCACTCCGGGGGTGATCTGAGTGATATTAATGCACCTAATTGCTAAGTGGTGGTTACAATCAGTTCAACCAGTTAGTTAAGGCACCTCCTCTCATTAAATATATTATTTAATGATTATTTAATATTATTTAATGATCTGGAGTCAACAGGGGCACCTCCACC
This sequence comes from Pseudotsuga menziesii, assembly GCA_001517045.1. Classification (NCBI taxonomy): domain Eukaryota; kingdom Viridiplantae; phylum Streptophyta; class Pinopsida; order Pinales; family Pinaceae; genus Pseudotsuga; species Pseudotsuga menziesii. The sequence goes on along the minus strand of LPNX010578740.1, from coordinate 287,632 downwards.
ATCTTCTGATGATCAGTTTAGCTTCAGTTAATCTCATTGGGGTTCATTGAAGTCATGGAGCACTAGCACTTGATGGTTGGATTGCTATGACATGTGTTTGATCTCCTTCAGTTGAGATTCAGTCATTTATTGCACTGTGACTTTAGTTAGTGTTTGGTGAGTCAATTAGGGTTTTGGTCAAGTGGTTAACTAAGTGTGATTAAATGGTTGATAGTCAGTTAAGCTAGACTCACTCATGATTTTGAATTGCCTCCTTAGGTATTCGAATTTCTCATTGATTCAAGCTAATGCTTGACATTGTTATTGTAACTATTCATTGTTTATTGAATATATAGAGAGGAAACCATTCTAGTCCCGATTAACAACATTTCATGAGTTATTTGTTGATTAATTCTTGATGATATTGATGCTTTGTTCGTAGATCAATGTGCAAAAATAATAAGAGCTAGTCCTTTTTCATACTAGATGAGTCTTCATAGAGCCAGTCCTTTTTCATACTAGGTGTTGCATCCACACAGAGCTAGTCCTTTTTCATACAAGATGAGTCTTCACAGAGCCAGTCCTTTTTCATATTGGGTGTGGCATCCAAAGAGAGCTAGTCCTTTTTCATACTAGATGTGTCTTCACAGAGCCAATCCTTTTTCATACTAGATGTGGGATCCACACAGAGCTAGTCCTTTTTAATACTAGATGTGTCTTCACAGAGACAGTCCTTTTTCATACTGGATGTGGGATCCACACAGAGCTAGTTCTTTTTCATACTAGATGTGTCTTCATAGGGCCAACCCTTTTTCATGCTAGGTGTGGAATCCATACATAAATATAACAATGGAAGGAACCAATCCTCTCACCATGTCGGAAGGGCACAACACTTATATCTGACCATGGAAGAAACCAATCCTCTCACCATGTCAGAATGGCACAGCACTTACATTTGACCATGGAAGGAACCAATCCTCTCACCATGTCAAAATGGCACAACACTTATATCTTACCATGGAAGGAACCAATCCTCTCACCATGTCAGAAGGGCTCAACACGGACATATCACTTCCTCTTGGGAGGAATCTCAATCTGGAGAACACCAAGCTTCTCCCTGAAGTATTCAAACTTCACCCTGACTAATGGCTTAGTCAACACATCAGCTATCTATTCATCCATCAAAACATACTGGAGCTTCACTTCTCCTCTCTGCACCATATCCCTGATATAGCGATACTTGATCTTGATATTCTTTGACTTGTCATGGAATACTGGATTCTTTGACAACTTTACAAAACTCTAGTTTTCACAGTATATACAAGTCGCATCTAACTAGAGATCAAATAAATCAGACAGTGGCTTCCTTAGCCATACTACCTCACAACTAGCTGAACAGGCTACAACATACACTGCTTTAGCTGTACTCAGTGCCACACAGGATTGCTTCCTACTAAACCACAAGATCATACATGATCCCATACTGAAGCAACACCCTGAAGTAATCTTCCTATCGATGGCACTGCCTGCCCAATCTGAATCAACATAACCCTCCAGGTTAATATTCTGATCAGTCTTATACTTGAGCCCATAATCAACCGTACCCTTTAGGTACCTCAAAATATGCCTTGTAGCAGTCAAGTGAACATGTCTCGGATCTATCAAGTACTGGCTCAAGGTGTTCACAGCAAAGCAAACATCTGGTCTCGTGTTCTTCAGGTACATCAAGGACCCAATCATCTGATGATACATCATGGCATCAACTGTCTCTGATGAAGCATCACTCAATAGATTTAGATTTGATTCCATAGGTGTTTTTAATGCCTTGCAGTACATCATCCCAAATCTCTTCAGGATCTCTACTACATACTTCCCTTGTCCAAGGAAGATTCCATCATAGTCTGCCACACCTCCATCGCTAGAAAATAATGCATCATACCCAAGTCCTTCATTTCGAACTTGGCAACAGGATTTCTCTTTGTATCAGTAATCAACCCATCCATACCTTTCACAAGTAGATCATCTACATATAACTAGAGTATCACTGGGTTTCCATATTCAACCTTGTAGTAAAGGTTGGAATCTACTTTACTCTTGGTAAAGCCCAAACTGGATAGAAAGATGTCAATTTTTCTGTACCATGTAATGGGCACCTGTTTCAAACCATACAGGGCTTTCTTGTATATGCACACATGAGACTCCCTGTCATGTGTCTCAAAACTGAGTGGCTGCTCAACATACACTTCCTCTTCTACTACACCATTCAAAAAAGCAGTCTTGACATCCATTTGGTGTATCTTCCATTTCATCACTGTAGCCAGAGCAAGTACCGAATTGATGGAAGTGTATTGGGCTACAGGTGCAAAGGTTTCTTCATAGTCTATTCCTTATTTCTATGAGAAGCCACGAGCAACAAATCTTGCTTTATATTTCTCTATGCTATTGTCTACATCATGCTTAATATTGTAGATCCACTTGGAAGTTACAACTGACTTCCATTCTGATTTTGGGACAACTTCCCAAACATCATTCTTCATGATTGATTGATATTCTTTGATCATAGCATCCTTCCATTCTTTCCGTTCTACCGCTTCTTCATAATTGGAAGGTTCTTTATCAATGAAGTCACATAGAAATGCTACATAACTGAAACAGGATCTGGTCCTCTTTCTTTCTCTGAGATTCTCTTCTGGAACCCCATATCTTTCCGCATCTTGGATAATCTCTCATACCCAAGAAGGTTTCCTCTTGTGAGGATTATTCTCTTGAGGTGGATCTACAGGTCTTTGTGGTTCTTCAAATTCTCAATATTCTTCTTGAGTTTCTTCGTTCATGATTGTATCATGAGTTCTGGGAGCTTCTTCTTCTTCAGGTTCTTCAACAGGTTTCTTTCTGGATTTGATGTAGGTTGAATCTTCGTCAAATGTTGCATCCCTGTTTATATCGATATTATTGAACCCTGGGAAGTATATTCTGTAAGCCTTCAAGCTTTTAGAGTATCACACAAATATACCCTTCTTTCCTGAAGGATATAATTTTGTCCTCTTCTCTCTTGGAATGTGTATGTGCACAAGACAACTGAATATTCTGAGATGGCTGACTTCTGGTTTCTTACTGGAGAAGACTTCTTTAGGAGTCTTGTTCTCTAGTACTCTGTGTGGAGTATGGTTTTGTACATACACTACTATTCTGGTTGCTTCTGCCCAAAGATGCATAGGAAGATCTTGATCATGAAGCATAGCTCTTGCAACTTCCATGATAGTTCTATTCTTCCTTTCTACAATTCCATTCTATTGTGGATTATAAGGACTGGACAACTCCTTCTTAATCCCTGAGTCTTTACATAGTTCCTTGAACTCATTCGAAGTGAATTCTCCACCATTGTCTGATCGAAAAGTCTTGATCTTCTTTTCAGTGTGGTTCTCGATCAAGGATTTGAATTCCTTGAACTTGCTAAATACTTCATCTTTATTCTTCATGAAGTAAATCCATGTCTTCCTAGAAAATTCATCAATAAAAGAAACATAGTATGCATACCCGCTAAGAGAATTTGATGACATTGGTTCGCATACATCAGAGTGGATGATTTCCAAGATTCTTTTTGCCTTGCTCTCGCTACTTGGAAATGTCTTCTTTGTATTATTTCCTTTCACACATCCTTTGCAGACCCCTTCATGTTTTTCTTGAATTTTTGGAAGACCTTCAACAGCTTTACTTGCAAGTGGCAGTGCTCTGTAATGCACATGTGTAAGACTTCTATGCCAAAGTTCATTTGGTTCTACTGAGTCATGAACCAAAGCTTGTTCTGGTTGGCCCTTCAGTTTGTATAGTCTTCCTTCTTGTTCCCCAATCACTATTGCATCGTCAAAAGTCTTTCCCTTTGGCCACATAAGAACTTGGCCATCTACAAAAGAAACCCTCATTCCTTTTGCATCCAATGCGGATATGGAGAGGAGGTTCTTCTTTAGTCCTGGAACAACTAATACATTCTTCATCTTCAAAGACTTTCCAAGTCTAGTATGTAGGAGGATTCACCACTATCTTTTATCAGATACTGGTAGTCATCCCCAAGTTTCACCTTGTGAGGTGACTCATGATCAGATAGCACCACTGTCTATGAGCCAATCATTGCTTCCATGTGAAACAGTTCCCATAAGAGTGGAGATCAACACATATTCTTCATCACTTGAAGAATCACTTTCTTATCTGGTTCTCTTTGTAGAAGGTTCATCATCCTCTGCAGCATGAGCATGATGCCTTCTCTTTCTTCCAACTGCTCCTTGATTTAAGAGACCCTTGTAAAGTAAGACTGAATAGTCTCAGCATTTTGGATCTTTACATTCTTCAATTGGTTTCTCATAGTCATCTTCCCGTTTATGTTCTTCCCTTCAAACAATTTGGTTAGGGCATCAAACATAGCTTTAGGTGTCTTGAGGGAGGAAACCTGTGGTATGAGGTGATCCTTGATATAATCATAAATGATTCTATTTTCCATAACTATATTCGTCTTATGTAAGGCCTTATCCTCATCTCCCTTTGGAACTGGAACCTCCTCACTGATATAGGAGTCCAACTCATTTTCTTCCAAGACCAGGGAGATCCTATACTTCCAGGCTCAAAAGTTATCAGCTCCCTCAAGATTTTCATCAAGCTTGGTATGATGAGCCATCTTAAACTGGGAACCTCAAATGGAAATACAAAATATATAGATCTTACCAGGTCAAGATGTCGGATCTGAATTTGGAGCTGAAATCCTGTAGTGCTGGTTTAGTAGCAAATTTGGGTTTTGCTTTTCCAAAGTTCTGTCCACCCAAATTCCTTGAAATTTATCCCTAACTTTGATTTTTGGGAGGAGATCAATCCAAGCTTGGGCTCACTCAAAAATTCCTCTTCTGTGAAAATCCCTAATTTTCAACAGTAGTGTAGGGTCCAAAACTGGAAAATCTCATAATTGGATTCTGCTTCGACAAAAAGATGCGCCCTAAGGAGGAGAGATGTTCCACCTTAATTTTGTTGAAAATATATGGAGGAAGATCCACAAACTAGGAAGCCCTAGTTCCCACAACTACATAGTGTCTTCTTCTCAGGTTAGCTCTGATACCATGTTAGTTTTTCTATCATTAAGCTAGCATAACATTAGGATCTTTAACTGAGAGAATAACAAGTACAACAATCAAACACAAGAGACAACGAACACGGTTTTTATCCTCGGGGAAACCATAAATGGTGAAAACCCCACAAATTCCTCTAAGAAAGAATCAACACCAAAAGTAGAACCCAAAATAGTAAGAGATCTCCCGACAGCAGTAACCTTCTTCTTATCTAGCCCCACTGTCTTCTCCTTCCTCAACTATGCGGTACACTTGAGTGTGTATGAGTTGTGTGATAAATAAAGAGTCCATCTCTCTATTTATACTAATCCCAACATGAATAAAACCCTACTAGGGCCAACCTCACTAGGAGAATCTAATAACCGTAGTGCCCCAGAACTCCAGGGACTTTAACCCTTAGACAGTAGGAGGGTTAGCCACAATGACTTGACATGACTTGTTTACATTATAGATCTTCTCGATAGGAACATTGAGGCAGGAAATGACTCAAGTACATCCCGGAATAAACATTGGGTTACAATATATAAGAAATACAAGTGAAATACATTCCAAAGTTACATATACATCAACAACATACATAAATGTTCCAAGAATTAATAATCAAGTTGCTGACTCATATGCTAACTACGTGTTAGATTGGCATTTGTTTCATACACAATAAGCTCATCACAAACATAAATTTTTACACATGTAAATAAATAAATCGATCATCATAAAAAAAATTATAAACATCCAAAATGTGGTAATACATAGTGTCATAATACAAAACTAGGGCTCTCGAGCCACCAAAATATAATACACGGTAGTACAAAATATATCACTCCCAGGTATCTAATCCTGTGGAGGAGGAGGGGGGTTGTGATCATGGAATGTCACAATGGCTCTAGCTAGGCTTCGAAATATCCGCACCCATGCTTGTGGTACACCCACCACCTGGTGCTGCATGGCCTCAGGAAAGTCCTCAACTTGTGCCATGGGTACTCTATGTGTCAGTCTCATGAAGTTGGTATGAATGATTTGGACAATCCTCTCTACATCCACACCTGTGACGTCGTCTCCTCTTCCCCTCCGTCTATGATGAGGGAAGCCTTCAGGCTACTATGGTCCCACATCTACATGCATATGGTAGATGTCACTGTGTATTATCACCCAAAAACATGTCTTTTGATTCCACATAATAAAAAAACACAAAAAAATAAATAACTGAAATTTTTTAAAAAGAAGGTCGAGATTCGTTACCAATGTCACCATAGGCCAATCCTGGTGGTAGCGGTATGTCTGGGTCTCCCCAAAAATCTATCCCCGCATAGGGGTAGTCATTGATGGCAAATATCTGTCATTGCCACCATGGAAAGAAATCAGCTGGATAGGGGTTGGACACCCTACCTCCACCCAGTCTACACATCACATCCACCCAATGCCGTTGGGCTAGATCTCGAACCTCGTGTAGAGGAACATCAACTCTAGGGCTCAATCCCAAAACACTCTCGAAGAATAATGTGCTCAGTATGCTTCTGAAACTGAATATTCACACCCTGCCCATCTTGTAGTTGTTGAGCTATTGTTTCATGTTGCTCAACAATGTCATACTCCAATCATAAACTATGGGCCTCATGCACTCCACGGCATAAAACATCAATGGCCGTGAAGCCTAGTGGAGTGAGGCTAGCCCCACTATCTTTCCCAGTGTTAGTATAATGGCCTTTAGGCCTAGCACCTATATGGAGTTAGTTGGGATCTTACTCCTCACCTTCTCCATGTTCGGGTAGTAGTACACCGCAATGTACTCATCTATAGTCAGGACACCTCTGGGCCCGCGAGAGCGTAGGTTCACCACTTCCCCCCATCAGGAAAGTCCAATAATAAAGTATATGTGCTCCACTTCTATGGTGAGGGACATCCCATCTATCTGGAATGAATATGAGTCTGGATCCTAGTAGTCTACTAGCATCTGCAATACTCTTGGTTTCACCCATATACCACCAAGACACCAAAACTTGTAGAGCCCGCATGATTGCAAATCTTGTTAAGGCATTAGATCTTCCCTTACTACCCTTTCTACATCACCGTGCTCATGTTCTCTCCATTCTAGAACCATTCTGCACATAAAATTTGAGTTTGATCCATTAGAATACTTAAAAATCATTGAGCATAGCTGCATACGCGACTGTTTGCTAAACAACCACATATGTACGTCACTTTAAGGGCATTTTTCGTGTATATTCAGCCCTATACATGGAAAAACCCTCGATTTCTGTGTGGGCCAAGGCGCGAATTTAATATGGGCCTAGAATCCTAGATACACCATGGAAATTGATAAAATTTGCATCAAAATGAAAGAGTAGAGCATGGGTAAGTACCTGGAAAAAACGGTAGTGGATTCCGCCAGCTGGATCTCCTGGAATTTGTTGTTGAAGTTTTGAGCTCAATTGGGTAAAAATTTCAAATGTTATATAATGTAAAAATTTATCCATGGATGATTTGAAATGCTTATACGTTGCTGATTATAAATGCTAGAGTAGATATAACACCAATATATATAGTATGATTGTCTTGTTTACTTATTGTTGAGGAAATGATTCATCGATTCAAGCTGAAGTTGGAAAGCTCAACAGGGATCTACTTCAACCGTCCAAAATAAGGTACGATTTTTTATCCTTTATTGTTAGATATTTGATTTCCCTTGAATATTGGAAAGGATTGATTTCTAGAGTCAAGCTGTCTGTTGTGGTACCCCAATCCATAGGAATTTCTCTCTGTAATAGGTATGGAAGATGAAAACCAAGAGACAAAAATGAAAAACTAGTAAGAAGAGTACCTCATGGAAACATGTGGAGAATAAAGTTAGATGAAACAAAAGCTCCAAGAATCAATGAATTTTCCAAAGATAATGTTGGGCATAATAAGAACGGAATCCATTATGTTCGAAAGAAAGATGAATATGTAAAAGAATATACCAATGGATATGAATATGATGAAGAAGAATATAGTGACGGTGGTGGATATCTCTTATAAAAACTCGCATGACCTAGAAGAGAACCCCAGAATTAGCATTAGAGGGGATAATATACTCAGTGAGAGTTATTATCAAAAATTGCAATTGGTACTTAAAAAATATCAGTTGGTAAGGAGAAAATAATGTTTTGAGGTTTCCATCAAAACAAGAAGAAGAAGAGTCATACAAAATACTTGGTAAAATATATCTTCCTCAAAGACAAGAAGAAGTGTATAAGTTACGAATTGAAAAATAAAACTTTGATAGAGATAATCCATATGACAAAGTGAAGTAACATGAAAGTATTAAAGTGCGTCATCCATGAATACCATGAAGTATGTTATCAAATAGATGATGAAAATTATCCTTTTCACTCAGAATATGAAGTCCTGACACATAAATTAAAAACTTTGTCCATCCTAAAAGTATTCATTTGATCACATTTGTTTGGGATGATCTTCCACATTCCAAACTTGGAGGATTTGATAATCTTGTTAATCAGCACATGTAAAGACTAGTACAAGAACATATATGAAGGCTATTATTTTGGAAATCTTAAGGACTATCTAATAGGGAAATTATGAACAGTCATTTCTGTAAGTTTAAGTCATGATATAATCTTTTAAAAGTAGTTTTAGCTACAAAATTCTTGACACTGGAAGAAATCTCAAGGTTTATCTAAAAGATAAAGATGCAGTTGATTGAAAAAGTTCCAAGATGAGTAAAAGTATCAGTAAAGATTATGAAGGAACAATTGGTATTCAAACACATATCAGTTTGATGAAGTTATTTATAAATTTGTCTCTCAGAATCATGTTTATGAACATGTAGAAAATGTTGTTGTTACCTTAGACCAAGGAATTATGGTGCAAGCTATGAAAGAAGATTATAGTATCAATCAAGTTAGTTAAACGTTGGTCAATGTCTAAAGGAACAAGGACATATAGATAATAAATTGCTTTCATGACATTGATGTTGATCTATTTGTAACTTCGGAATGTATTCATCTGTATTTTTTATGTATTGTAACCCAATGTTTATTCTGGGATGTATTTGATTCATGTCATTCCCTGATGTTTCGATCCGCAAATTTCTATAATGATAAATTCATGTCAAGTCATTGTGGGTAACCCCCCTATTTGTCAAGGGTTAAAGTCTCCACAGTTATGGGGCCCTAGGTTTATTAGACTATCCTAGTGAAGTCGACCCTAGGTGAGTCATTATAAGTCGGGGAAATAGTCCCCACCATCTAAGTCAAGGTTAACCCTCCTTGTTGAGTAGAGGGAAAATTCCCCACAAGTTTTGGGGCACTAGGGTTATGAGACAGTCCTAGATATTTCGGCTCTAGTAAGTAATTGTTAAGTGAGGACGACATGTTGGAGTGCACTTCAAGTGAATGAAATAATATAAATAGAGAGTGAGTCTCTCTATTTATAACACTTACACTCACTCATTGGGGTGCATGAGTGAGAAAGGAGAATCTCTCTCAATGTGAGAGAGAGAGAGACATAAGTTGTGGAGATCATTTTACTATTTTGGGCTTTTCTATTTTGGTGTTGATTCTATCTTTGAGGAAGTTGTGGGTTTTTCTCCTTTATGTTTTCACCGAGGGACATTCTTTGTGTCTCTTGTATCTTGTGTTTTATTGTTGTGCATGTTATTCTCTCAGTTAAAGATCCTAAGATCATAATGCTAGCTTGAATGATAAAAATCTAACAATTGAATACCCCTTAAGAAGAGAAAGTTACATGATACATTATAAAAGAGCACTTTATGGAAGAAAACTAATGATGAGTGTAAACTCTATCAAAAAATGTAGAAAATGTTGACAAAGGGGAGGAACATTGAAAGGGGGAGTCTAGGAACTAATCATCCATGTTATCCTTCAAATAATCACTACAATAAATTACATGAGGATGTTAACTATATCATAACAAAATTATTAGTACCAAGTCCAGTTAAAAAAAGGAAGAAAAGAAAAGAGTGTGTGATAATATTTCTTGTAATTCTTTTATGCACTAGTAATGTATTAGAATATCAGTCCTAGTGTGGCCTATAAAAGAAACCAAAACATAGCACATATATGCATTTATTATCAAATAAAAAATCACATGAAAATTATTCTAATTGATTCGACTCTTCATTGTGATGGTAATATATTGGAGCATTGTTCCTAGTGAACCTTATAAAAGAACTATGAAATTATTCAAGTTGAAAGCCAAATATTTATCGTACCATTTTCTTAAATTTTGAAAATTCAATTTAAATGAATCCAAGTTTTATTTTTTAAACCACTAAAAATGGAAAGAAAATGAATAATAAGCAATTGAAATGGTCTCTTGTCTGTTAATGAGGCATGGTTTATGTGCAAATAAAGATGAAAATTTAGTATTGTTTGCAAAATTAGAGGACAAATAGAAATCCATTGTCGAATCATAGGAATTAAGAATTTTGGTTGTCTAGTAGTACGACACAGTGTCCATCATTCATAAGGGTTCAATGAACATCAATTTTTGTAAGGCTTGAAGCATTAAATAAAAGGTACATGCAAGATTTTGTCTCAGTATTATTTTGCCAAGAGGTTCTCTATAGCCCACTATGAGGGAGATCTTGTAACGATTGTCGATAAGGTAGATACTGTCATGTTTGTTGATAAGGGAGATCTTGTAATGTATGTAGATACTATATTGGCCAAAAATAATATTGCCGAGTATGGGGGAGATGTTGTAATGTTACTACGTAACAAAACAATAAAAAATAAAAAAATTAAATTATCCGCCAGAAAAAATTGTTTCTTAGAAAAAAACACAATGTGGGGGAGATGTTGTAATGATCCTATGAAACAAAATAATAAAAAATAAAAAATAAAAAACTGAATTATCCGCAAAAAAAATGTTGGCCTTGCACAGGGTTTTAAAACGATGTATGGGGGAGATTTTGTAATGTTCGTTCCTAACAAAATAAAAAATAATAAAAAATATTATATGTCGGCCATAAATAATATTAAATATTAATAATAAAAATATTATATGTCGACCTTAAATAAAAATATGTGTATTTTTGTTTGAATCAAATCAATGGCTATATATAGGACGTACCAAAGCTGATAGATCCTTGAGTGCAATACTTAAGAAGAGGTTTGCACCTCAAGAGATTTGCACCTCGATAGATTTGATCCCTCTCGGCACTTGATAGAGCCTAGGATTTGAATCTATGATAGTATTTTATCCAACCACGATGTGTCAAATAACTTGATGCACACGTGTGTGTTTAGATATTGGGAACATTGGTCACACACACACACATGCATGCATGCACGCACCCGCACACATACACACACACACATGTGCATGCACACACATATGTACACACACACACACACACACACACATGTAGACATGCACACACACACACACACACACACACACATGCACACACACATGCACACACGCACCCGCACACATACACACACACACATGTGCATGCACACACAGATGTACAAATGCACACATACACATGTGCATGCACACACATATGTACACACACACACACACACACACACACATGTAGACATGCACACACACACACACACACACACACACACACACACACATGCACACACACATGCACACACGTACCCGCACACATACACACACACACATGTGCATGCACACACAGATGTACAAATGCACACATACACATGTGCATGCACACACATGTGTGTGCACACACATGTACACACACACACACACACACATGGGTTGTTTAATATATTGGGTGATGTGACAAAGAAGTTTTTTAATTGGATGATTATTTTATACATTAGAGGAAATTTCAACTCAAAATGGGCCTTTTAACTTTTATTCAAATTCCATGTCATCATGTGTTAGCCAATGAATTTGCTTTAAATTTGAAATACTGTATAGGTCTTAAACACTTTTTTAATATAAATTTGGGGATAGGTATCATAAAAAAAACTACTTTTTTTTGTTTGTATTTTCCACATATCTCCCCGTGTTTTTACTCAAATTTCAATTGGGAGAGCTCATTGGATGCAGAATTAAATTTCACATCCAACGAGTACCCACTCGGCATACTTTTGACGGACCCCGCTACCCCAAAAACAATAAATACCTGAAAAGATGTGATGATGATGTCATCATCACGTCTTTTCAGGTATTTCTTGTTTTTGGGGTAGCGGGGTCCATCAAAAGTATTCCGAGTGGGTACTCGTTGGATGCGGAATTTAATTTTGCATCCAACAAGCTTTCCTGATCGAAATTTGAGTAAAAACATGGGGATATATGTCAAAAATACAAACAAAAAAGTAGTTTTTTTCTTTTCTTCCTCCAAAATTAATAAATATTATTTTATTATTTTAACTATTATTTTATTAATTCATTTTAGGAGGCCCATTTTGAATTGAAATTTCTTCTAATGAAATATTTATCATAGGATTACACACCAATTCAAATAGTGTTATGGAACTGCACAAGTGCATTAATATATTTGATTCATTTTGAACAAAAATCATTTTCTAAAACCTCCAATAGAAGCCTTCTCCAAAATATAAGACGAGGGGACTAATTCCACATTAACCTACACTAATTGGTGTTTTCGTTGTGGTGGATAACATACCCATATCATGTGTCATTCATGTATATAACTATATATTCATATGTATTTTATAATATTTTTTATCATATTTATTTATGAAATATTAATTCATGTGTGTGTGTGCACGTGCATGCACCCATGCACATACAATGTGCCAAAAATATAAACACGCACACTAGTGCCTCAAGGTATTTGACACAACATGGTTGGATATAAAATACAAGAGGGGAGAACTAGTTCCACATAAACCTCCAGTAATTTATGTTTTCATTGTAGTGATATCATACCCATATCCTGCGTCATTCATCTATCTAACCATATATTCATATGTATTTTATAATGGCCTTTTGATCATGTTTATTTATGAAATTCCTATTCACATGTGTGTCTATGTGTGTATTGTTCACTTGCATAATAATCTTGTCATTGTACTAGGAATTGGACTCAACTCCACTTTAAACACCAATGTTTATCCTAAAATACATTTATGGATTCTAGGATTATATACCTAAAAATATAATATATGTATGGTATAGAGTTTGATAAATTGAAATTTAGGACAAGTCGGTATCTATAACCTTTGTACCTTTCACTCCCAATAGATTTTGGTTTAGTTATACATTGTGATTGTTCTAAATTGAATTACATTAGGAAAAATATATCTTCTAGGATATAAAATCATGATTTGTTCATCACGATACCACATCATTCCATAGGATGCACATTGTCAACATTGCAATATTGATGTATCTATACATTAAGGATCATTACACACATTTTTCATTACCATGTCATCATAGCACTATGAACATAACTTCCACTTTCTAAAAGATACTCAAGAGTTCTCTAGGTAAGCAATCCCAAATACATAACTTAATGTGGTTCCCTTTGATCATATATATATATATTACAAGAGACATTACATTTCTTAGAATTAATGTGAATCTATATAGGGATTATGGCCCACGAATCTGTATCTATATCATTATAAATAACACCAAAATTATCCTAGTCATTTCCTATGAATTTTTCTTAACAATATGATTCATAAACAAAGAAACCTATTTTTTTAATACTTACCATATGAGGTCATTGTCCCCCAACTTTATTCTAGGCTAATATATATACATATTGATTTATACATATATACCTATTATGCACATCAATATAGATATACTATTATGCTAGGATAATATACCTACTACTATAATGGAAATGTCCATGTATATGTAATGTCCCTTCCTAGAAGGATATTAAGTGTTGACCATGCCAATAACCAAGGGGCTAAAAATTGAATTAATTAAATTACCTAGGTAATTTGGTTATTAAAAACTATGGAGGCATGTATCATGATAATTTCTAATTCTAATTATTTTACGTAATTATTTAATTAATGTTGAAAATAATGACATGTGGAAATGAGTTCCATTTAGGAGGACACATTAGGCAAGCCAACTTGCCTAGGATGAAAAATAAAAATTGTCCAAAAGACTGGAAAAAGCAATCTATCAGAAAAATATGGAAACTGTAAAAAGCAAGGAAAAGAAAACAGTTTTCAAGGAAGGAAAGTACAAGAAAAGCTTCCAAACATAAATTAAGAAACTTTAGTCAAGTAGGGAACATTTTCTATTTTGTACTGAAGGATACAAACGTGGAAACATTAAATAAGCTTCATACTTGATATTTTTCTCAAGGAGGTTGAATTTCCACTTTGCGTTGAGTTATACAAACAATGAAACATCATTTGCAAACCAAACTTGTTAATCCCATAAAGGAGGGTGAACTCATGGCATAGGGATAGGATTGGAAAGTGAGTTACATGCTCAATAGTTGGATGAATCGATCAACAAGTCACTCAATCCTATAAAGGAATACTTCTAACTCCATTTCACAACTTTTGATTGTTAATCTTTTGGTGTTGAGCGAAGCTAAGATTCTCTACTGAGTGGTGTGCTTCAGTTCTCTTCGGTGATGTGACCTGAGCCTTCCATTTGAATATCTTATTTTATTTCCTATTATTAATTTCAGCCATTAATGGAGTGTTTTTGCAGGTCCTAAAGCCTTTTCCATTCCAGGTGTAGCTCCTTTACAGAGATTGGGAACTCTCCCATTCGAATCTTAGAGTTCTTTCTAGTATTCTCTTTTCTTTCTGAGAGGTTGTTGAGATGAATATATGAGGTGAGGGTTTATGGATACCATCCATTAAGTGTGGTTATTATCAGTCCCTAATATCATTTTCATAGCAGTACCAAATCTTTTGCAGAGTTCGAGTAGTTTTCCATTCCAAATCTATCTCAATTCTAGTCTTTTTTGTCGTTGTAATGAATTATAAATTAATTAATGAAGATATGAGACTCCTGAAAGCTTAAATAAAGTAATAAATGTTAATTATTAATGTATTCTCCTCTTTATTCAATTATTACATATTTTTGAATGATTTTGACTAAGTATTGAGAAGTATTTCAACACCTTATCTAGAAATGCATGAAAATTTGACTAGCTTTTTGTTTCGAATGAGTTAGAGGACTTAAACATTTATAATATTATTTATTTCAGTTCTTGTAATTAATTAAAATCATATTTTTTACACAAACCTATCCAATAAAACCCATTCGAAATGGGTTCCAACTCTGTCGATAGCCAAACCACCGCGATCTCCCTAAGCACTAACCCATACAGGTTTCACCCTGTCCAGCAACACCCGCAGAGCAGATGAGGTCTCACTAGAAATGTTCAAGGGAGAGATGATAAAAACAAGTTTCTGTATAATAGGAAAGGACAATGTGACATCAACTTAACATCTTAGTGAAACATTAACAGATATTACCATTTTCTTAGGCATTAACATAATTATCCATCATTGTTCTTCATTAGGTCATATCATTCAATCAAAACAGTAGTAAACATATTGGTGTGCAAGCTGATTCATTATAATAACATCATTTAACACAGGGAAGTATTGCATCATATATCCATGTCACATATTAACATAACATTCATCATTGATGCACACAAAATAGTAAACATGAAAACACAATGAGCACAATGATTAAATTTTGCCTTGTCATATTAATTTTGTGCAAAATCAGCAAATAACAGTCCATAGATCAACAACAAAGATTTCTCCAGTTCCCTAGTGCTCTACTTTCTAGAGATCTCTTTCACTTGTAATTCAACAACTACTTATAGGCTTGCACCTTTACATTCAACGTCCACTTGGACAGCTTCCTAACTAACTCCTAACTGATTTTACAAAATGATGACCAATATCCATAAAATATAGTCCAATACAACAAAAAGTGACACAAAATATCAAAGATATTCTAATCTCCTCTTTGTGTGCTAATCATCCACTCGCATGGTGTATTTGATATTGCGTAGCATCTGCTATGATGCACAAATAATGTATCCGAAACCCCTTGCCAATAGGCCCACAACATAATCTTCTCGCTCACCCTTGAGCCATGTGAGTTGGACATGGTGTACTCGTTGATCTTGATCTTGAAATATCCATATTGTCGAGTAATTTATTTCACCTTTCCTCTGATCATTCCAATGATCTCCTAGATTTTCATCAAGTCGTGGGTGATTTTTATGTCCTAATTCTGGTGTGTAGACCCAAACTCTTTAATTCTTTAATCTTTAATCAAGCAATTCTGAAATTTTAATTGGTTCACATAGAGCCTTCTCGGATTGGGAAAAACAGGTGTTTCTTCAGGGAAATTTTGCAGAGGAAAAGAGTGGGTAGAGAAGGTCAATAAAGAGTTAGTGAATATTTTTAAATCCATTCCCATAACACATTTATATCAGGGACCATTTATATTTCATAATCTGCACCACAGAAGCTTCCTTTCATGCTGTTGGGTCACCAAACCGTGAAACTAGGGAATATCAATCCATATTCCCACCAAAGGATTAGGTAAATTTAAAATGTGATATTCAGTCATAAAATAAGTTTATTTAATTTTTATAACACTTTGGGTAAGTTTTGGAGAGTTCTAAGGAGTTTCGGGTGATTTTCGAATTTTTGGCAGTTTTGGCCTAGAGAGACCTTGCACAGAGCAGGACTATAAAAAAAAAGATGGAAATAATTAAAAATATTATGGATTTATTTATGGGTAATTGGGTTTTTTAGTGACCCACAGGTACCTACGGATTAGTTTTTGGGTGAGCAAAACTCTGTTTATGTAAGTAATGGAAAAACTGGTTTTTTAATACTAGCTTTCTAGCTAGGGTCTGAAATTGAGCAAATAAATAATTTCAGATTGATTTATGTACTGATATGAAATATTACATAGATATATATAACTCCATTGAACATAAATTAACCACTTAATCACTCCCACATCCTCATAAAATATTTATTGCACTGAAATTCATCGATTTCCCCCAATATGCTGATAAAGCAGACTTTTAATGTGAAATTAAGAAGGTAATATTTGGTGAATGATTTAATTAAAATTGAGGAATTAAAATAGAATATTTATAATATTTTCATATATCATAATTAATATTATATACTGACCAATAGAAAGGATGCTCCAAAATGATGGGAAGAAGGCCCGAATCCTCACCGGAAGAGGCTTAAGAGCATAGGTGAAGCATGTGCTTCATTGGAGCTCGACTTGTAGTGATGGAGGATGCAATATAATTCTGGAATAAACTTCACTAGCTGAAATCAGTGCTCCATATATCTACAATAGATATAAAAGGAGATGTAAGAGAAGGGAAGAGGGGCTTGGGGATCATCACCCAATGGTCTGAGGGACAACACTCAGAGAGTATGCTCACATCGCATGACCAAAATATCAAATCATCAAAAATGAATAATGGATTTGGAATACTTATTTTATAGAATTGATGTTGACCTATTGAGCAAGTTACTTGGCTTGGTGACCTACGAGAATAGGTCACCCATGAGTGGACATACTTTCCTTTCTTTTCTTTGCTTTGCCTTTCCTTATTTTTCCTCTTTTTCTGACTTTCCTTCTTTTCTGAACTTTCCTGCTTTTCATACTTTCTTGGTTTTCATACTTTCCTACTTTTCCTATTTTCTCCTGCTTTCTGGATTTATGTTGCTTTTCTTGAAATATTTCTCTTTTCTCATTTTGGCAACATTTTTGGACTCTAGTGCTTACTTGACTTGGAAAGTTTATTTCCACATAATTTAATTGCATAATTTATAAAATTATGAAATTAAATTAAATATATGCCTCAAAATAATTATTAGTAATATTTTTCCTAGGAAGAATAATTAATGTCCATTTGAGCCCTTAGGAATTTCATCACAGTCAACACTTTTAATGTCCCAAAATATGGGGACATGATAGTCCTCCCCTCCCAAATCTACTTGTCTTCAAGTACAAGCACTCCAGAGTGCTGCAAATTTGTACATCATGTTGGAGAACTGGAGCATGAATCCATTTTGCAAAATGTTTGACTTTCTCCATCAAGCCACCCTGTAAAGTTTCTCCAAAACAAGCAATTCTAGGGTCTCATCACTTGCATTGCACCCCCTTTAGTGATAATGCCTTCCCACACAACTTATCAGATAAAATTTATGCCTGAATCCCATTTCCTGAACTGTAAGTATCGAAACATTATAATCCACCATACAAATTTATCATCACAGGAAATGACATTCATGCTGTGAAAATCATACCACTACACTGAAAACTGGAAATTCTCAATGCAAAGTTAGAAATCTATGATATTTCCCCACCCAACATAAATTTCCTTATGTGCTTGATGCACATCAACATTTCATCTCACAATGATGTTTCTACAAATACATCGGTGTGAGTCCCATGTCCAACCCCAATGAGTATAGGAATCATCCAACCAGCAAGGATGCCTAAACTACTCACAATAAGATGATGCATCACAATTATCTCCAAAAATGCAAGAAGGAAAAGAATAAGTGTCCCATCATCCCACCTAATAAGGTACTAACACTCCTACTAAAAGTTCCATGTGAACACTTCCAATGGCTCAACTCTTTGCCACTGGTCAAAGAATGCAAGCATCTATCCAACTATGTGCAATATATTTTCCTCAGCAACTTCTCTGGGCAGTTTGCTTGCTTATCTAACTTCCATTGATCATGTGCACAAATTTTTCTACAAGAAGACTCCATGTGTGACATGTAATCTTTCACCCAATCCACATGTTTTTTAATTGCATAAAGTGACATCCATATGTGCCTATGTGGCTGATGGGAGGGTGATGGTGCATTCCACAAGCCATCATGAACAACTAGGAAAGCCTCCATCTCTTCCTGTTGAACCAACAAGGAAAATTCCTTCTCCCAATTTTCAGTCCCACTTGATGAGGCTGAAATAGAAGTGTGGGTATAAATTTTGATCAGAGACCTACAATACTCATCCACCCAAATTATGGCTTCCCAATCTTCATCCTCATTTGAACCTCTGATTGGGAAGAGACTCTTTCCAGAAAACAATTCCAGTTTTTTTCTGGAAAAGAAAAGTGCGTGGTTCTCATCAAAATTGTCTGCACAGTCCTCAAGCACAAAAAAAAATAGAATTCAACTCATGTGCATGTGTATGGAATGTATCCAATGGCTGTGAATTAAATCTTTGTTTTTGTTCACATGTCAAGACAATGTCAGTCACAACAAAAAATTTATTGCAGAAATAAAATTCTTTACCTCCTAAGGTCTTCATTCCAAAAATGTTTCTATCCACCCAATCAATGGATGAATATGTAATTTTATTTGTTGATCCATATGGAATGTGATCAGACACCTCTTCTAGAGAAGAATATACCATCCATAGGGTTGTCTCATAAGGTTTCTCCTTCCAAGCATGCATTTCAAACAACCCTCTATTGATGCAAGCAATTCTAGTACATCCTTGATCGTTTATTTTAGTGATATATTTATCTACCCAATCCATGAATAGATAACCATCCTTTATTGTTTATTCAATTGCAATGTACTCAGCCATATTTACCATAGCTAAGAACACTTCATCCTTCCTCTCAATCTCAATGAGTGCTTGGCCAAAATTTTCTTCCTCGTATCTTTTCACAAGCATCTGCAAATCTGCTCCTTCCTCATGGTTGTTCTCCACATGAGGCTCCTTCAACACATCCAAAGTAGTTAGTACCATGTGCATATTATTATTTTCCATGCAATATGTGGGGTGTGGTAAATTCAAATCCCTTTGAATTTGATCAATCTGCAACCTTGACTCTTGAAGAGCTTCTTGGGTTATTTTCAAGGAATCATATGTAGCCTCCCATTTACTATGGAGTCTTTCATACTCTTGTGTTTCCCTCTTGAATGAACAATGGTACATTTCAGACACAATGAGATGTTCTCTATAATATATTAATTTTATATACATCTCCTTCATCTTGAACATGCCTTCTTTGAATGCTATGCACTCTTCCAGAAAATCTTCTCCATCCATGTCTCCACTAGAATCTTTCCAACAACATCTTACCACAAAGGCATTGATGTCAACAATGTTTTTTATGGCTGCCCTAATATTATTTCTATCTTCCTTTAGTGATCCACTCAAATTATGTGGATCACCAAGAATATCCTCCACCAATATTTCTTCTTCTAATAGCTGACATATATGACTATTTTTCTTGTAGCATGAATCCACCACATAACACTTATCCTCAACATATAGGTCAGCCTTTGAATTTTCTACACACTCACTTCCATGATGTGAAGTGGAAGGTATATCTGAAGGCTGGAATGACATGTGATCTGTACATAAATTATAGAGAATCTCATTCCGTGTCATTTCAGCTTCATCATGCTGCAAAGGAGTCCAAAATTCTGAACTGTGCTCATCTCTCTGCATCATATTTTTCTCCTTCAGTTTTCCTAGTTCATACCCAGCTGGTGGGGGCTTGTCTTCCACTTTAGTCGGAAGTTCCAATAATGACTTCAGATCTGATTTTTGTTCTTCTTTCGGATATGATACAAAATATCCCTTATCCTCATTGGTAGTATCGCCATCATCTGCATTGATTTTGGGTTCACTAACAGGTAAACTAGGAGCATATTCATCTCCCTCACAATTGTCCTTCATCTTGCAATCCTCAAAGGAAAGTGAAGTCTTTCCATCCTCCCATGGATCATATGGTTGCAGGTGTACATTTATTTTACAAAAATCATAAATTTTATCATTCATTTTATTCACCTAATCCTCTTTCTGTACATAAACTTTGGTGGCCTTCTCCTCTACCAAATATTCTGGTTCACATTTGAGTGGTGTGGCTTTGTTTTCTTCATTATGTGGCTTAGGAGGTGACTGTAAATCTGATTTGTGTACCTCTTATAGATCGGATACAAAATATGTCTCACCACCCATACATGAGCCAAAACCTTGAGTAGTGATTCGGAGATCACCCACCAAGAAACTTGAAGTGCATTCCTCTTCAACTTCTCCTTTTATGCAACCACCTTGTGCTGATTTGCACTTCACTTCATGGATATATGCCTCTTCCTCATTTCTATTCTCCTCTAAGAAACTTGATACTTTTTCATATTTAGGGGTACTCATGTCACAATATTCATAATATTTGTTGGAAGAAAAACCAAACAAACTCTTAAATCTTGAATATGCAGATGGATTGAGGAATCTTCACCTTTGGTTCCTTCTTCTTCTTCTTTTCTTAGAGAGGTGGAACAACTCGGTTCCTCTTCGGATGGCTTGCTGATCTTGAAAGAATTCTCATAATCATTCTTGGGCCAGAATCCATACTTTAAATAAATATAATCTCCAAAATAAAGGTTTGCACAAATATTCCTACGCAAATCTAGATAGTCCTCGTAACAGTGAGGCATGTTCTCACACGCTTCAATGATCTCTGTCAAGTTTTTCTTAACCATTAGAGAATAAGATATGATCTCTTCTCTATATGATTTCCAATAGTCTTCATCATATTCATGTTTTAGTATGCCTCCATCAACATAGAGGATTTTTTCTTCCTCATATTGTCTGCGGTATTCTTCATACTACTCATCATAGTCATCCTCATAGTATGACATGGCTGCAAATTTATTCACCGACAGATTTATTTCCATAGGATTATCCAAGGAAATAGCTCTGATACCACTGTGATGCCCTAAGTTTGGTGTGCATACTTGAACTCTTTAATTCTGTAATCTTTAATTAAGCAATTCTAAATTTTAATTGGTTCACACAGAGCCTTCTCAGATTGGGAAAAACAGGGGTTTCTTCAGGGAAATTTTGTAGAGGAAAAGAGTGGAAAGAGGAGATAAAGAAAGAGTGATTGAATATTTTTAAATCCATTCCCATAACACATTTATATCTGGGACCATTGATATTTCAGAATCCGCACCACGGAAGCTTACTTTCATGCTGTTAGGTCACCAAACTGTGAAACTAGGGAATATCAATCCATCTTCTGACCAAAGGATTATAGGTAAATTTAAGAGGCTATATTCAGTACTAAAATATTTTTATTTAATTTTTATCAAACTTTGGGGAATTTCCAAAGTTCTAGGGAGTTTCAGGTGATTTTGGGATTTTTGGCAGTTTTGGCCTAGAGAGACCCTACGCAGAGGAGGATTCTAAAACACAAGATTACCAGAATGAAAAAAAATTATGGATTTATTTATGGGTACTTTGTTCTTTCAGTTACCCACAAGAACTTACGGATCATTTTTTGGGTGAGCAGAACTCTGTTTATGCAAGTAATAGAAAAACTAGTTTTTTAATACTAGCTTTCCAACTAGGGTCTGAAATTGAGCAAATAAGTAATTTCAGATTGATTTCTGTACTGATATGAAATATTACAGAGATATATATCACTCCATTGAACATAAATAAACCACTCAATCACTCCCACATCCTCATAAAATATTTATTACACTGAAATTCATCGAATTCCCCCAATCTGCTGATAAAGCAGACTTTTAAGGTCAAATAAAAAAGGTAATAGTTGCTGAATAATTTATTTATAATTGAGGAAGTAAAATAGAATATTTATAAGATTTTTTTATATCACAATTAATATTATATACTGGCCAATAGAAAGGAGGCTCCAAAATGATGGGCAGGAGGCCCAAATCCTCACTGGAAGAGGCATGAGAGCATAGGTGAAGCATGTGCTTCACTAGAGCTCAGCTTGTAGTGATGGAGGATGCAATATAATTTTGGAATAAGATTCACTGGCTGACATCAGTGCTCCATAGACCTACAATAGATATAAAGGGATATGGAAGAGAAGGGAGGAGGGGTTTGGGGATCATCACCCAATGGTTTGATGCACCACACTCAGAGAGTATGCTCACATAGCATAACCACAATATAAAATAATAAAAAATGAATAATGGAGTTGGAATAATTATTTTATAGAATTGATGTTGGCCTGTTGAGAAAGTTACTTGGCATGGTGACCTACGATAATAGGTCGCCCATGAGTGGACATACTTTCCTTTCTTTTCTTTGCTTTGCCTATCCTTATTTTTCCTCTTTTTCTGACTTTCCTTCTTTTCTGAATTTTCCTACTTTTCATACTTTCCTGATTTTCATACTTTCCTGCTTTTCCTGTTTTCTCCTACTTTCTAGATTTATGCTGCTTTTCTTGAAATATTTCTCTTTTCTCATTTTGGAAACATTTTTGGACTCTAGTGCTTACTTGACTTGGAAAGTTTATTTCCACATAATTTAATTGCATAATTAAAAAAATGATGAAATTAAATTAAATACATGCCTCAAAATAATTATTAGCAATATTTTTCCTAGGAAGAATAATTAATGTCCATTTGATCCCCTAGGAATTTCATCATGGTAAACACTTTTAATTTCCCAAAATATGGGGACATGACAGTGATAGGATGATCGACCATCTTCTTAGGGATATCTTTCTTTCCTTCTTGTGCCTCATGGAGTATAGAAACCACCTTCACTGATATTTGTGGTCCAATTTCTTGGAGCTCATCTAGATGTGCGTTGTGTCGTTGTTCCCTTATCTTTCCTTCACTACCCATTGTTGCAGCTCTTTTAAATTTGCTTCCTTTATGATTTTCATCATAAATGGAATTGCTTTCAATGACGTCTTCAGGGTCTCTAGCTACTCGTTCGTTGCTTGCAACTATGTGGTCAATTTCTCCAGCTACTCATCCTGCACTATGCTACCCAAAAACTATGTAGTGGCATCTGCCACTTTCTTTGCATCCTGATTTTACTCATCGAGCTGTATTTCTAGCTCTTCTATCTCTCCCTTCCTCGCTGTAATTTTCTCTCAAGGTGTGGATGGGTACACCAGGGCCTCTAAAATTATATTTGCACTCTGCAATTGTGCAATAACAGCCCCAAGTCTCTTTTCTCTAGCCACCACATCCATCTCCGCGGTACTCTCCAATACATGCTGACAGGAATCTACAACTACCACTTCCAACTAGACTTGGCTATCAAAGAGATGTTCCTTCTCAACAATGAGGTGATATGTTTCCTTATTCAAATCCATGATCTCCTTGGAGGTATTCACCTGCAATTCCTCTTGTTTTTTTCTTAAGCACCTCAATTTCCTGATATTTCTCTTCTAGTAGCTTCTCCTTTGCTTACTGTAAGTCCACATCCTCTTTCTGTTCTTTCTCTTCTCTCTCCTATGAATGCAAGTACCATTCACTGATGTATTTCTATATGTCTTCCAACTCCTGGTTGGCAACTCATTGAAAATGTACCAACGTCTGTGTGGATAACACATTTATATATATCCTAGAACTGGTGTAGGGAGGTATTCAAATCCTCTCATCCATCGTTAGTTGCAGTCAGGGGAATTTGAACATTCCTGACCTGTGGCTCAGTGTTGGTTGAATCTAACTCCTGCATCGTCTCTCCTTCCTCTGGTTCTCTCTTTAAAACAACATTGTACAAGGAATCCATTTTTGTGCTTACCTCGGTGAATCCATCTTGTGTCAATTTCTTCATTTCCTTTTCTTTTGCATCGGTTACATCATTAACGGCCTTGACGAGATGGTTCAACTATGATTCCATTGCTGACACAGTGATACTACTCACATCCTGATCCATGCACTTCTTTGTTCTGAGTTCAATGAAAATGCGATGTGCTTTCGGGTTAGTAGATGACTCTTTCCATGATTCTTCATGAGATTGCTGGTGAATCTATTGGCCATCTTTGTACATGGGATCATTAGGTGCATCTGTCAAGGGTCCCATTTAAAATTCATCTAAGCTGACTCGTTTTCTCCATTCTACACAACAATCATTAATCATTACCTCCAACTCTACATTAGACACCTTGTACAACATTGGAAACCATTACTTATCTATGTCCCATCGCACTTGGACATGAATAGAATGTGTTCCAATTATGAACTATTTAATCCTTTGATATTTTGTCATGACTTCATGAGATAACCTCGAAACATTTATCACTACCTCTTGCAGTGCTTTCCAATAGATTCAAAATTGGATTGAGTAGTCTATCAGTCTATCTGCTTCCCTTACCCACTATAGATTTCGATATCCATCACCCTTTCATACCTCTATTGCTTTGAAATCCATGCCTTGGTAGTCATTTGGCTCCAACGAAGCCACTAGTGCGATCAAGATTATCCTCCAGCTATATGTGAAGGGTCTTTCGCCCGCCTGCACTACCACTACATCCTCCACCAACTGGTTCATAAGGAAGAGTGTCCATCTCATTTGTATGCCTTTCACACACATCTTAGCACATGTGACCACCCCCTAATTGCATTGGACGAGGCGGTTCTTCCTTACCACCTTACTGTCCAAAATTCTTGCACTGATGCGTATTGCATGGTCATTGATACTATTAATCCAGTATGCCCTCTCGTCATGATCGATATCATAGTGCTTATTCAATGTTTCCACCAGCTTCTTATCATTTTATTTTCCTCAAAAATACTATGAGGGTATGTCCCATCCTTAGGCAATCCCATTATTTCTCAAATTAACCCCATCGTGACTTCAAATGGTGTATCCAACTACAGAAATCCTCCATGGAAGCATGCTAAAAGTTGCTTCATGCACACATTTACTTCTATTTGTCATCCAAAGTGAACCATGTCTAGAAACCTAAGCAATCGACCTCTATCCAGTCTACATGTGGAGTCATGTAGAATGCCCTCTATCGGGCCGCCTTCTACTACTATCATTGGCATATATGGCTCGTTTGCAACGTACTACAGTGCGATCAAGTCATGATCTTTGTATTTAATATTCATTAGTATAGGAACAATATCAAAAGTGCATACCATCCCTTTTTGTATCATCGACATCCTTATCTGGTATCTCTGATTCTTAGTGGGATTCTTGACCTTTGCATTAGGCAGACTAGGAGGTATATATTTGGGGATGTCGTTAATAAACACCCCTTCTTAAGCTGTATACTCAACAACTCTGAAGCTCAATGGCATAGTATATGTATTTTATTCTCCTTTTTCCCTTGCAAATGTCCTGGTATGTCTTTTCTGTGGCACTAGAGAGCTGGGATTCTACCCCTTTCTCTTCCTCTTCGGCATCAACAATGATCTAACTGGAATACTGGCTACTTGTTCTACGACTGTCACTAGTCTTATAGGTGAATCTTGCTCACTTGAAATATATACCATGACTAGGTCACTCTACATGTTGCATCAATTCCCTATGAGACTCAATAGTCACTCACCCTCTCTGGACTTAGAAACTTACTAAATCCACTCAAACTCACTTGGAAACTTGATCTACAACTCTGCAATACTGAAACTCAACTCAACTCTACACAATGGTGTCTTTTGACTACGTCAAGCTCCCTCTTATAGAACAAAATCAAATTGTATTCATCATTACCAAATCAACGGGCTCATCATGAACAAATCATGCATTAAATACCTAAATCCATCATCGATCCTGGAAACCCAACAGTCAGATCTACCATCATTATGTGTCACTTTTACAAATTCCACTAGTTAACTACTTTTAACTGTCTTAATTTACTACTAATTTGACTCTATACGTAGCCCTGTGGTTTTCATAGCATGGCCTTCTAATGGTGCTGCTAATTCCTACTCTTGTGCATCCATCTCCTCTTGGTGTGCCATCCTACTATTCATCATTCTATCTATTTTTTTTCATTGCGCAGTTCCTCAAGCATTGTGTGGTTATAGGACCACTCTATAGGGATTCAACCTGCTACAATTTACTAGCTTTGGTATCATCGCTTCATCTAATTGCTCCAATTGAACTACGCCTCCTAAAGTAATTGAATTAAGAAGATATGGAACTAACTGGTGCATCTGTAACTTACCCAGATGATTCATGAACTTACTATCATATAATAGCACCAAATATCCTTGCTGAAACTATTTATTCTTTATGTGGTGATCATGCCAAGCCTTTAGTCGATCCTTCTCGAATGCTGATGAAAACCTGTGACAAAGAGGCCCTCCTCAAGCTAGGTTAACCGGTCCAATCTATCTTCTAGCATTGCTTCATTGTGTTGATGTATTTGTAACTTTGAAACGTATCACTTGTATATTTTCTATTGTATTTCATTGTACCCTGACAGAGATTTTTTTTCCTCCAATCAAGAGAGTTGTTAATATAATAAATTTATGTAAATTCATTGAGGTTAACCCTCCATTTTAAGTCAAGGAAATAGTCCTCATATTTGAGGGCTACTAGGGTTATTATACTCTCCTAGTGAGGCCGGCCCTGGTAAGTAATTTTCAAGTGGAAAAATAGTATAAATAGAGAGTGATCCTCTCTATTTTACACACACACTCACTCAACTATAGTGCATGAGTGAGAGAAGAGGAGCTCGCACAAGTGAGAGAGAGAAAATTTGTCAGAGATCATCTTCGTGTATTTGGGTTTTAATTTTTCCATTGGTGCTCATTCTATCTCTGAGGAAGTTTTAGGGTTTTCTCCTTTATGGTTTCCCCGAGGAAAAATATTTGTTTCTCTTGTCTCTTTTGATTATTGCTGTGCATGTTATTCTCTCAGACAAGATCCTAGATCTTATTGATTAAATGATAAAAATCTAACATGGTATTAAGCTAACCTTAGAAGAAGACACTGTGCAGATGCACAAGATAGGGATTTCTAATTTTTGTTTCTCTCTCCATAGATCATTAGCAAAAGGAGGCTAGGTTAACTCTCCATTGAAGGGCGCATCTTTCTGTCGAAGTACAATATGATTCTGAGCATTTTTCATTTTTTGACCTACCACTACAGTGGGAAATTAAGGATTTCCATAGAAGTGGAATTTTTGAGTGAGACCAACGTAGGATTTCTCTCCTCCTCAAAATCAAAGTTTAGAGACCAATATCGAATTTTTTGGTTGGGTAGAACCCCGGGAAAGTCAAACCCTAATTTTCCCCTAAACCAAAAAACTAGCACTACAGAAGATCAACTCCAGATCCAGTACCAGCTTCTCAAATTGGTAAGATCCAATTTTTTTTACTTCCATTTAAGGTTCTTAGTTAAGATGTCTCATCACACCAAGCTTGTTGTAAAGCTTTAAGGAGATGAAAAATTCCAAGCATGGAAGTATATGATCTCACTGGTTCTTAAAGAAAATGAATTGGACACCTACATAAGTGGAGAGGTTCCAGTTCCAGAGGGAGATGAGGCTAAATCCTTACATGAGACGAAATTGGTCAAGGCCAAGATGATCATTTCTGATTCAATCAATGATCACCTTATACCATAGTGTCTTCCCTAAAGACACCTAAAGAGATGTTTGATTCCTTGACCAAGCTATTGGAAGGGAAGAACATAAATTAGAAGATGACTTGGAGAAATCAATTGAAGAATGTGAAGATCCACCTTGAAGAAATTGTGATGGCCACCTTGAATTGTCTCCCTCGGTCATGGGAATCCTTCATTCAAGGGATTTGTGCTAGAATAAATATAATCACTTTTAATAGGCCATGGGAGGAATTCTCACAAGAAGAAGCTCGGATAGTAGATCAAGAATAAAATATGTAAAATGAAGATCAAGATCTCACAAGTAATCATCCCAAAGTAATCATTCTCACCAGAATTACAAAGATAACCCTAGAAGATATAACAGAGATCTGTCTAAAATCAGATCCTATACATGTGAAGAGAAAGGACTTGCCAGAGATTGTCCCAGAAATAAAGGTGGCTCTCACAAGAATAAGGGAAACAAAAGAAGACATCATGCTCACACTGCATAGGATGATGAACCTCCTAGAAAGAGATTCAAAGAAGAAAGTGAAGACTCTTCAAGTGATGAAGAATATGTTTTGAGTTTTTCACTCACGAGAACTGTCACACACGGAAGCAATGATTGACTCATAGATAGTGGAGATTTCCAAGCATATGATGGGATTCAAAGAATCCTTTATGAAACTATCTGAACACAAGTCACCCCAAAAAGTGAAACTTGGGGATGACTACCAGTATCCCATAAAAGATAGTGGTGAATCCTCCTATAAGCTAGATTCTGGAAAGTTTATGAAGATGAAGGATGTCTTGTTTGTACTAGGACTAAAGAAGGACCTTCTCTCCATCTCTGCATTGGATGCAAAAGGAAAGAGGGTTGCACTTGTAGATGGACAAGTCCTTATGTGGCCAAAGGGAAAGAATATAGATGATGTAGTAGTGATTTGAGAGAAAGAGGGAGGATTATACAAATTAAAGGGCCAACCAGAACAAGCTTTGGTCCATGACTCAGTAAGAGACAAGTGAAATTTGGCATAGAAGGATTGCACATGTGCACTACAAGTCACTACCACTTGCAATAAAATTTGTTGAAGTTCTTCCAAAAATACAGGAAAAACATGAAGGTGTTTGCAAAGGATGTGCAAAAGGAAAGAACACAAAGAAGACATTTCCAAGTAGCGAGAGAAAGGAAAAAGGAATCTTGAAAATCATCCACTCCGATGTATGTGGTTTGATGTCATCCATTTCATTAAGTGGGTATGTATATTATGTTTCTTTCATTGATGATTTTTCTAAGAATACATGGATATATTTCCTAAAAAGTAAAGATGAAGTATTCAGTAAGTTCAAGGAAATCAAAGCCTTAATCAAGAACCACACATAGAATAAAATCAAGACCTTTCGATTAGACAATGGAGGAAAATTCACATCAAATGAATTCAAGGAATTATTAAGAGATTCAGGAATTAAGAGGGAGTTGACCACTCCATATAATGCATAACATAATGAGGTTGTAGAAAGGAAGAATAGTTATGGAAGAAACAAGGGAAATGCTTCATGATCAAGATATTGCCATGCATCTATGGGAAAAAGCTTCTAGGAAAACTATGTATGTACAAAACTGTACTCCACATAGAGTACCTGAGAACAAGACAACTGAAGAATTATTCTATGACAAGAAACTAGAAGTCATTCATCTTAGAATATTTGGTTGTCCAGTGTACATACACATTTTGAAAGGAAAGAGGACAAAGTTAGATCCTTCAGGAAAGAAGGGTATATTTGTGGGATATAGTGAAAGCTTGAAGGATTATAGAATATACTTCCCATGATTCAAAAATATCGAAATCAGTAGGGATGTGACATTTGACGAAGACTCAGATTACAAAAAATACAGAAAAAATATCTATTTCAGAAATTGAAGAAACATAAGTACCTAGGATTTGAGATACAACTATGACCGAAGCAAATCCAAAAGAATATCGAGAAATAGAAGAACCTCAAGAATCTGTAGATCCACCCCAAGAGAAGAATCCTTAAAAAAGCAAGCCTACATGGGTACAAGAGCCTATCCAAGGTGTAGAGAGATATGGGGCTCGAGAAGAAGTGCACAGAGAAAGGAAGAGAAATAGATCCTATTCTAGTTATGTAGCCCTACTGTGTGACATCATTAATAAATAACCTTGTATCTATGAAGAAGCATAAAAAAAGAAATAATGGAAGGATGCTATGATCAAGGAGTACCAATTGATCATGAAGAATGATGTTTGGGATTTGGTCCCAAGACCAAAGGGGAAGTATGTTGTGACCTCCAAGTGGATCTATAAGATCAAGCATGATGCATATTGCAGCATAGAGAAATATAAAACAAGATTTGTGGAACGTGGCTTCTCTCAGAAGGAAGGGATAGATTATGAAGAAACCTTTGCACCTATATCCATATAAACTTCCATCAGACTAGTACTTTCTATGGAAGCAGTAATGAAATGGAAGATACACCATATGGATGTCAATACCATGTTCTTGAATGGTGTACTGGAAGAGAAAGTGGATGTGGAGAAGCCACTCAGATTCAAGATAGATGATAGGGAGAATCATGTGTCCAAATTGAAGAAGGCCCTGTACAGTTTCAAACTGGAACCCAAGACATGGCATGATAGGATTTACATCTTCCTAAATAGTTTGGGATTTACCAAGAGTAAAGAGGATTCCAAACCTTATTACAAGTTTGAGGAAGGGAACCCAATAATACTCCTACTATATGTAGATGACCTATTTGTAATAAGTGAGGATCGCTTGATTGCTGACACAAAGAGGAAGCTTTCTGCTGAGTTCAAGATGAAATACTTGGGTATAATGCATTACCTTCTAGGCATGGAGGTGTGGCAGAATCCGGATGGAATCTCCATAGGACAAGGGAATTATGTAGTGGAGATCCTGAAGAGGTTCAAGATGATGGACTGGAAGGCCATGAAAACACCTGTGGCATCGAACCTGAAGCGATCGAGTGATGCTTCATCAGAGTCGGTTGATTCTATGATGTATCATTAGATGATTGGGTCCTTGATGTACATGATGAATATGAGACCGGATACTTGGTTTTCTATGAACACATTGAGCCAGTTCCTGGTGGATCCAAGACATGTTCACCTGATTGCTGCAAAGCATATTTTGAGGTACCTGAAGGGTACAGTTTATTTTGGGCTCAAGTATGAGGAAAATCAGAAGATTAACCTGGAGGGTTATGTGGATTCATATTGGGCAGGCAGTGTCATTGATAGGAAGAGAACTTTGGAGTGTTACTTCAGTATGGGATTAGGTGTGATCTCTTGGTTTAGCAAGAATTAGTCCCGCGTGGAACTGAGTACAACTGAAGTAGAGTATGTCGCATCTTGTTCGAAAAGTTGTGAGGCAGTGTGGCTAAGGAAACTACTATCTGATTGGTGTGATCTCTAGTTGGATGCTACTTGTATATATTGCGATAACTAGAGTTGTGTGAATTTGTCGGAGAACCCAATGTTCCATGAAAATTTGAAGCATATCGAGATCAAATATCACTATATCAATGATATGGTGTAGAGAGGAGCAATGAAGCTCCATTATGTTGTGATAGATGAGAAAATAGATGATGGGTTGACAAAGACATTAGCCAGAGTGAAGTTTGAGTACTTCAGGGAGAATCTTGGTGTTCTCTAGATCGAGGTTCCCTCCAAGGGTGAGTGCTAAGTCCGTAATCCCTTCTGAAATGGTGGTAAGATTGGTTCCTCCCATGGTCAGATGTAAGTGATGTGCCTTTATGACATGGTGGTAGGATCGGTTCCTTCCATGGTCGGATGTAAGTGTTGTTCCCTTCTAACATGGTGGTAGGATTGGTTCCTCCCATGGTTATATGTAAGTGTTTTTCCTTTCTAACATGGTGGTAGGATTGATTCCTCCCATGGATGGATATAAGTGTTCATACCTACAACCAACATGAAAAAGGGTTGGCTTTATAGATGAAGACCTTGCAGAGGGAAAGTCCTACAACTAGCATGAAAAGGGTTGGATCTATAGAACTGTAGCCAACATAAAAAATGGTTGGATCTATAGAGGAAGACCTTTCAGAGGGAAAGGCCTACAACCAACATGGAAAAGGGTTGGCTTTGTAGAAGTAAAACCAGCATGAAAATGGGTTGGTTCTGTAGAAGAAGACCTTGCAGAGGGCAAGGCCTAAAACCAACATGAAAAGGAACTGGCTCTGTAGAACTACAACCAGTATGAAAAAGGGTTGGATCTATAGAGGAAGACCTTACAAAGGGAAAGGCTTACAACTAGCATAAAAAAGGGTTGGCTCTATTGTTATAGCATATTTCACCACTCTAGGTGAATCACACTTTGTATGGCCTTCCCCTATCCCGCTGCAGACTCCTTAGACCCTACGGGCCACTTTTTGTCCTTTGATGTTTCCTTGATCATCCCTAAAAACACATGAAAAATTCTATACGTGACTTTTAAACCTATAAGCGCGTACATACGTGGGTTTGACCACTAAAACCGTGTACATCGGGATGTGTGCATAATCCAAATCCTTTTAGAGTTTTCCTTGACATGGATCTGACTCATTTGAATCCTGGCCTTCCCTATGCCTTGAGATCGCTCAAATTCGACCTTTCATTCCCCCTTTGAAAAGCTATATAAGGAACCCCTTGGTACATTGAAGGCATAAGAGAGAATTGAGAGCAAAGAAACTATAGTCCATTATTGCTGGAAATTATGCTTGAGTCTACATCCCTTTGTCCCTTGGAGCACTAGTCTATTCTTCCCATGCTTGCCTTTTGCTTGTGAGCTTGCTATCGAGAGATGGAGGATTGAAGTGGTGGAGGCCCAAGTGGGTGATTCAGTTTCTCCGGTTCACGTACATGCTGTCAGAGGTTCTATCTTGTAATATCTGATTTATATTAATAGAAATATCTTTTCCTGTCCAATAATGTGTGTTTGAATGAATATGTTCTCCATTGGATTATGTCAAATGCTTATACATTATTGATTATATATGGTAGAATATATCTAACACCATGATATATAGAATTCTTGTATTGTTTACTTGTTGTTGAGGAAGTAACAGATCAATTTAAGATGAAGATTGGAAAGCTCAACGGGGATCTACTTCAACCATTAGGAATAAGGTACGAGGTCTAATCCTTTAGTGTTAGACATTTAATTTCTATTGCATATTGGAAAGGATTGATTTCTGGAGTCAAGCTGTCTGTTGTGGTACCCCAAGCCATAGGAATTTCTCTCCGTAATAGAATTGGTTACTCCGCTGGGGATGTTCCTTCTTTTTCTTTAGGGTTGGGGGCATAATGGGCTTGATATTCTTGACTTTCTCTCTATTTCTCCCTGTTTATATGTTGCATGTTATAGTATGTTCATCCATTGACACTCCCTTTTATTGGTTTGACCCTTGGCCTGCTTTTTACCACTGCCTTCTCTGTATATGCAGGTTTTTGGCCAAAAGTCATGTACATACATAAATTTTTGGCCAAAAGTCATGTATACACATAGGTGTTTGGCCAAAATCCACGTATACACTCAGGTTTTTGGCCAAAAGTCACGTATATATGTAGCTGTTCTTTAAACAGTCGCGTACATCCCCCTTTTTGGTGAGTTTGATTTTGTGAGAAGTTGCTGGGTGGGTTGTGAGTGTGGTTTGGTCTTTCTTGGGTTTGTTGTTGTCTGTTGGATGCTTCTTTTGTGACCAAAGACTGCATTTTCATTGATTTTTCTTTGAAAGTAGTTTTAGTCATTTATCCTTTTTGTTTTTTCATTAGTGCATTACTCTTTTTGTCTCAGTGTCTTGCTGGGCTTGTCTTTTATACTTGCTGTAGAGACCGAGAGTTTTAGATGACTTTTACTGCATTTATAATTCTTTTATATTGAAAAATATAAAGTAGTTGCACTCTTAGTTGCATCTTAGATATGGATTTGAGGAGGTACTTGCATTGGATTACTTGGATGAGAGTTGTTTTTAGGCTTTCATATAGGAAGGATTTCATTGACATTCGGAAAGGAATATATATTTATGCATATCATGTAGTGGCATACCCTATTTTTCATTTGACAAAGATTGCACTTAGCATTGTTTGTTATGGTGTGCATATTTACTTCACTGCTAAGTCATAACTTCACTAGTTGCACGGCCATTTCCATTTGAGTAATTATAGCCAGTTAAAATCAACGCTAAAATAAAATGAATTACACTCTTTTCTTTTCTAGGGTGCACCAACAAGCTTAGGTTTTAGGATCTTAGAATAGTTCATTGTAATTCAATTCTCCAAGATCACTAAACAACAACATGTATGTGTCTATCCAGGTGAGTGTGTGAAATCCTTGGTATAACCAGTGTTTCTCAGGATCCTCCTCTCAAAAGGGAGTTAAGCACGAGGCAGTGTGAGCGGTTATTGATTGGGATGACCCCTAGTCATAACTGTGTAGAACCGGAGATATTTCCAGGATTGTATTCATATCTAGGGGCTCTTTCAAGATTTTTGGGCTTTGCTACCCTACCCATATGGTCAATCCCGCTTGCGACTATCTGCCTGAGCATTGATTATATTGAGGTGACCTTAGTGGCCTTACCTAGGTTATCAAGGGGGTACTCTGCAGGGGTTATTCTGCAGGTGTCCCAGCCAGGTAGAGGTCAGACAACACAGTCTCTATATGCGTTGAAGCTGAGGGCCATTATAATTGGTTACGCACCTCCGCTTATAGTGTATGGGAGTTTCGAGCCTCTCCTAGGAGAGACATACCTGCTGCATTCAGGAGCTCACATATCCTCCCCTTGGTTTGCTTGTATTTTGGCTGTATATTTTCTTAGGAGTGTGCTCTTTGTGCGCTAGTTGGCCTTTGGGATCATGGTTACTTGAGTATATTTATGCTCTCTTGAGTTCAGGTCCTTTTATTTTCGGCATGCCTGGTATCCTGTCACTTGTCTTGGTCCTAGTATGGACCCTGGTATCAGACTTGGGGGCATCACAGCCCCTTACTGTGCTCATAGATTTGGGAATGGTCATATTCCATTCTCTACTCCATTTATGCAGGATTTTTATTCCCTTCACTCGGTATTTACACTGGTGGTCACCCTCATGGGGATGGTAGTGGATGCGTGAATGTTGGGTCTACACCTTACTTTCCTTTTTATGTCCCATTGTTCACCGCATTGTTTCCTTTGGGTGCAGTTGTCATGACCATTCCTCCCTATTCCCTATAGTTTAGATTCTTTATTGACTATTTTGTGTTGTTTTGGACTAATATGGTTGTCATGTAGGGTCCAGGTTTTATACACTCTCTCTGAGGTTTTGACCCATTTGTTCCTATCATAGGTATTATGTCTGAACTGGCATATAGGTTAGGATTTCACATCTTCTTTCACTTATGCATTTCCTTATTACCATTCCATCTTAACCTTAGGTACGAACCCATTCCATGGTATCACAGAACCTTCATGTTGCTGTTAGAAGTGGTACTATGTGAATGGTAGAGCTTTCCTATACATGGGTACCCTAGTTAACTCCCCTTTGCATTTGGTACCCATGTTGTGAGTCCTCTCTTAGGTCCAGGAGTCCATTGTATAGTATTGCCATGACATTTCGCAAGAGCCTCATACTCCTCTTGATCTTATGCTGGCCTATTTCCCTCAGGAATCCCTTATGTCAAGTTGTGAATGCATTATCATGATCTCTGCCTGCTCTATTGAGCTTTATGCCAGCTCCCCTAACATTGTGTTTCATCCATATAGCCTGATCTTGTCTCATATCTAGCCATGCAGAGCCATTTTTTATATCCTTCGCAGCTTGATTCCCTTTTTACCGGGAGGGGATTTTCCCCCGAGTGTCGATATCCTACACATGTATCCTTGCATTGAGCATAGGTATGTTCCACTGCTTGGAACTAGTTTATTTTCCCTTGTGACACTCATCTCCTCCTAGTTTGTAATTATAAAGCTAGTTTATTCTTTTTTCAAGCTTTTCAAATAACTAAAAAAGTCCAAAAAAAAATCAAAAAACCAAAATGCCGGACAAGGAAAGATGTTATCTTTGGCAGCTGTCGAGTCATGTCACCTTCAAATAGAGCACTGTATATCGCATCCATTGGTTGGGTTATAGTTTGAATTTAGGAGCTGTACTCATTTATCTAAGTTTATCTCCACCGACTAGTTAAGCTTCCAGTCCCTATGGAGCCTCTATTGATGCCTCTTGTGTCACAGAGATGTCCCAGTTTGTATATCAAGTCTATGCTACCTTCATTCAATCACCATATGTTGTTATTCTCTTGTTCGAAGGAAGTTGAAACCTGAGTCGGCCATTCCTTAGTTATCTTGACTTTGCATGTCGGCCATTCCCAGTATAGTTACTGGTTCATGCACCTTATGATCGAGTCCTTCCACATTATACATCTTTGCTGAGTACCTCGTGTTGGATGATGGGGGATTCCTTAATGCCCTCCTTCCAGTGGATTTCATCCCATCGACTTCAGATCATTTATTCTGGGATTGGAGTCTAGAGTAATTTTTGAGTGCCTTGACACTTGTAGTCATCAGTGGCAGGTTCTCTCGCCATCGATAGTTTCTTGGGAATACATCAATGTCCCCTGATCGATGGATCCTCTCAAGTGTTTGAAATCAACACATTTATTCACACTTGTTAGTTTCCACTCTAGTACCTTGATTCCCATTTTCATTATCGATGGGTGATCTCACATCTGTTAACGGTATACATTAATGACCGGTAATCAGACGATGGACTACTATGTTCGACCTCAACACCTCTATTCGCATAGTAGGACATGTACTCATAGCATTTTGTGTAGAAGACTTTATAGATTGGTGGCATGTATTATATGCTACCTCCTTGATTGTGCCAGTGTTCATGAGATTTCAGCTCTCATGACTTGATTCCAGTGTATGTCAAACATTTCCAGCCACTATGGAGATCTTCATCTATTATATATCTTCAGTCATTTTGGAGATCATGTTCCTTTGTATATCTTCATCATGGAGATTCTGATCTATGTATATTGTATGTGGTGATGACCATGTTACCACCTAAGTTGTACTTAGTGGTTTTTATCAAGTGAGCCCGGTGAACCGGACACAGT
>LPNX010578740.1:107283-243448 GCA_001517045.1 Pseudotsuga menziesii | reverse complement strand
GAGCAAATCCAAAATCATAAATCAATGGATTCTGAGCCGATTTGATTGAAATCAGTCAGATCTGAAGCAGATTGACTGGATCTGACAAATCCTTGACTGGAGGAGGTGATCAAATCAGACCTAGAGTTGATCTTGAGCATCCTTTATGGGGAATTTCTCCCTACCTCTCTCCTCAACATGTTTTGGCTCTCCTAGATGCTCTGTGGGCTGATGTGTCAGTGTATGGGTTGATGTGTCAGCCAGATCAAGCCCCCAGTTGACAAGTAGGCTCTGTTCAGCCTCAGTTCTACATTGATGAACTCTCCATCAGTTGATTTCACTTGATTCCGTGAGGAATTGCACCCCCCTTGGGCTAGATGGCCTGTAAATTGTATATATCCTGCTTGAGGCTCCCTCTTCCAAGCTAGTTAGAGCTGGACTGAAGGGATTGCCATTGTAATACCATTGTAATCTTTCAATTGTTGAAATAAAGAAGCTTTGCAGGCTAAATTGTGTAATTCTCTCATATGTGTGGATTAAGCATTGTCTTACGGCTATTGATGTTGCTGGCTTTTCTCTCAATTTATGCATCTGAAACATGTCTAGCTTGAACGATTTAGCTGAATCAATAGGAGTATAGTTGGGCAAGTAAAGTTACTTGTTTTTCTTATATCTCATAGAATATATTTTAGAAGATCTTGATTATACATGTTTAATAAGTTTATTTGCATGTAATTCTCTTTTCTTTTTCATATATATATCCATATCTCATGAGGTTTCGTGCAGGATTGTGTGTTTAGCTTTCAGGTAGCAAGGATTGGACAAGCTGTGGATCTAAGGATTCGACGAGCTGTGGATCTAGTTTGACTCCAATACACATCCAAATTTTTGTGAAGACATTGCCCCTCTGCATTCCACTAACAAGTTTCCTCTGCAGATCTGCTTCAACAACAAGCACCTTTCTTCCCCTTTCTCTCCTTTAAAATCTAAATTTTCCCTCAAATCGGTTACTTAAAAGGTTTCTTATTACTCTGATATATCTCAATAAGAAAAATACACATAGATATAATTATTAATATCCCTCCCAAATTCTAGATCTTAGTTTTGTTTTGCACCTAAAGTTCAATTTCAAGAGATCTAGCTAAAAGTACCTTATTTTTGCAAGCAATTTAGTGAAAATTCATAGCTTGCTGTTAAGGTAGTTTCATTTTCTGTTAGATAAGTTTAATATTCTGCAATATCAGTGCAATTTAATTGGCTGCACAAACAGTAATCCAAGATCCCAAGGAAAGCTTGCTTTCCTTGGTTCCTTTTTCGTTGTTTTAGCTAGTTTAACCGCATTATTTTTGAGATAAAGTAGGCTGATCCAAAGGTACTCTTAAAGTGACTTTGGACATATTTTATTCTAAATTTCTCACTTTCCTTTAGCATGTATGATAGAAATAAAGGGAAACTGCTTTCCGAAGTGGTCTCAGGAGCGTTCAAATCCCCCCAGGGGTCTCCCTTTTCGCCAAAAAAATCTTAATTGTTTTGAAAAATTGTAAAAACTTGGTTTCAGCCTATATAAGGACCAAGAAAGTTCTGATTTATCATTTCTTAGATATTGTAACCGCTGTAATAAAATCATTTTTGGAATAGGCTCTTTCGAGCCCATTCCCCATCCCCCCTAGGGGGATTTGCGTCGGTGTCCTTTTTGTGCTTTTCCTTATTTATTTTTTTAACTAGTATTGATCTAATATGCAGGGTAGTATATTTTATTTCGTTATTAATTCCATATTCCATATCTTACATTTCAAAGTAATCGTAATACTTACCCCATGATTTCCCGATTGACCTGAAAGGGGAAAGAGATTCGTGGTAGGATTAATTAAGAAACTAGGATTGTGTATCTGTTTGATTTTTTCTATAATTTGTCTATTAGCAATTATAAAATTAACCCCTCCTTGATTCCCCGATTGAGATCCACTTGGATCGAAAGAGGTTCTTGGAGGCTTTTCTTTTAAACAAGAACATCCTGTTTAAAACCTACTAAAATCGACAAGACTCTAGTGTGTATGCTCTGCACTTGGATGCGGTTCATCCGATCAGTCAAGATGTATCAAAAGCACTTGGGTGACTAGCATAATTAGGACTCACCCTCCCCAACTGACAAATCATCAGGTGAAAATCCAACACCTCGATCAAACCTTTACGGTGGCAAAATACCCAAAGGAAGCGGGAAATTCTGAAAAGTGACCTCGAGGCACCGATCTCTATCACACCCTAACGGGTGCATTATGATCAATAGCCCCAGAGGCTCCATTTCATCCCACATATTCCTTGCGGGTAGTCGTAAAGGTTTAGTTTTGGACATACTCCAAGTACTCTCGGGTATATTTGGAGTCCCCCTTTGCCTAATTTAATCAACTCATACTTCACATTTAACTTAAAACATACCAAGATGCAATCGCAAAACATTCACTCCAAGCACATGCAAGCACATCGATCTTATTGATTTGACTCCATTTTAAGGCACTGGTCATTTTTCCTTGATATATACATTGTGTATCGGCTTTGTGCTTTCGTGTGTTTATTTTCATATCTCGTCATCTTTAATTGTATATAGTTAAAATATTCAAACTCCTAAGTAACTGATTCAGTTTAACATCATCACACTAAGTAATTCTCCTTAGTAACTTAATAGGGTCTACCCCCCTTGGCTCCGTTAGGAGTTGAGCCTAAACGGAGGAGTCAAGAACAAGGTGACAGCCTTGACTCGAGACTTTCCCCCAAGGACACATCAAGTGGCTTGAATATTTTTTCCACATGAACCAGGTGTGTGAAAGGTGGCAACAGACCACATATGTGATATCATGTATCATGCCTATTCATGGCCATTGTACTCTTATGTATCCGGGACTGCGATATGTATTTGCAGTTATATGCAGAGTTGTATTATTATACTATGTTGATTAGGTGGCTGGTATTTCATTTGGGACCCTTCATCACTCCACTTCTGGGATGGACTTATAATGTATTTCGGCCATCGTATGACCCCTCTGGCCTCACACATTAGGGGGCACTTGTTATAGCGGATTTCACCACTCTAGGTGAATCACACTTTGTATGGCCTTCCCCTATCCCGCTGCAGACTCCTTAGACCATATGGACCACTTTTTGTCCTTTGATGTTTCCTTGATCATCCCTAAAAACACATGAAAAATTATATACATGACTTTTAAACCTAGAAGCGCGTACATATGGGGGTTTGACCACTAAAACCGCATACATCGGGATGTGTGCACAATCCAAATCCTTTTGGAGTTTTCCTTGACATGGATCTGAATCGTTTGACTCTTGGCCTTCCCTATGCCTTGAGATCACTCGGATTGGACCTTTCATTCCCCCTCTGAAAAGCTATATAAGGAACCCCTTGGTACATTGAAGGAATAAGAGAGAATTGAGAGCAAAGAAACTATAGTCCATTGTTGCTAGAACTTATGCTTGAGTCTGCATCCCTTTGTCCCTTGGAGCACTAGTGTGTTCTTCCCAAGATTGCCTTTTGCTTGTGAGCTTGCAATCAAGAGATGGAGGATTGAAGTGGTGGAATCCCAAGTGGGGGATTCAGTTTCTTCGGTTTGCAGACATGTCGTTAGAGGTTGTATCTTGTAATCTTTGATTTATATTAATAGAAATATCTTTTCCTGTCCAATAATGTGTGTTGGAATGAATATGTTCTCCATTGGATTATGTCAAATGCTTATACATTATTGATTATATATGCTAGAATAGATCTAACACCATGATATATAGAATGCTTGTATTGTTTACTTGTTGTTGAGGAAGTAACAGATCAATTCAAGTTGAAGATTGGAAAGCTCAATGGGGATCTACTTCAACCGTCCAGAATAAGGTACGAGGTCTGATCCTTTAGTGTTAGACATTTAATTTCTATTGCATATTGGAAAGGATTGATTTCTGGAGTCAAGCTATCTGTTGTGGTACCCCAAGCCATAGGAATTTCTCTCTGTAACAGAGGGAAAGGGTTGGATCTATAGAGGAAGACCTTACAGAGGGAAAGGCTTAAAACTAGCATAAAAAAGGGTTGGCTCTATAGAACTAAATCCAGTATGAAAAAGGGTTGGATTTGTAGATGGAGAACTACATCCAACATGAAAAAGGTATGGAACTATAGAATTTCATCCAACATGAAAAAGGGTTGTCTCTTTCAATGAATACCTACATGGATGCTAGGGCTACAACCAGCATGAAAAAGGGTTTTGGTCTGTAGAACTTCCTATCATGAGTATAATTGAGAGATAACACCATTTGCTCGATATATCTAGAGCAATGATGATGATGATGATGATGATCTAGATTTGATGATGATCCATATTTGATGAAAATCTATCTTTGGTGATGATCCAGTGATGAATACTTGTGCTGATGAACTGTGTCAAGATAATACCTTCCTAATTAAGAGGGAGTGTTGATGTATTTGTAACTTTGAAATATATTCACATGTATATTTTAGATTCTATTTCATTCTACCCTGATGGAGATGTTTGTCCATCCAATCGCGAGAGTCATTAATATAATAAAGTCATGTAAAGTCACTCAGGTTAACCCTCCATTATCAGTCGGGGAAATAGTCCCCACAGTTTACGGGTACTAGGGTAATTAGACTCTCCTAGTGAGGTTGGACCTGGTAAGTAATTGTCAAGTGGAAAAATAGTGTAAATAAAGAGTGAGCCTCTCTATTTGAAACAAACACTCACTCAACTATAGTGCATGAGTGAGAGAGAGAACAGTTCTCAAAGATCATCTTTGTGTCTTTGGGTTTTACTTTTTTCCATTGGTGCTCATTCTATCTCTGAGGAAGTTATGGGGTTTTCTCCTTTATGGTTTCCTCGAGGAAAAATATTTGTGTCTCTTATCTCTTGTGATTATTGTTCTGCATGCTATTCTCTTAGATAACATCCTAGATCATATTGATTAAATGATAAAAATCTAGCACGTTGTCGATACATGTCGCTACTGCAATGCCCAGACTCAAAACAATGTACTCCATAGGAATGACTACCTCTTTTCTGTATACCAATTTGAATGGTGTTTTTCATGTTAATCTCTTACAAGTGGTGTGATATTCCCACAAGAATCCTGGAATATTTAAGTCCTATTCATTGCAGTTTGCAGTACATTACTTTGTAAATGTAGGTTCCAATATTTTGTTAAATGCCTCCACCATCCTGTTCACCTGTGGATGATATGGGTTAATTT
Organism: Pseudotsuga menziesii; assembly: GCA_001517045.1. Taxonomy (NCBI): domain Eukaryota; kingdom Viridiplantae; phylum Streptophyta; class Pinopsida; order Pinales; family Pinaceae; genus Pseudotsuga; species Pseudotsuga menziesii. The sequence goes on along the minus strand of LPNX010578740.1, from coordinate 238,210 downwards.
TATTATGTTGTATATTTAGTTCCTCCGTCAGTGCCCTTACCATGTGATTGATGAAGTGACTCCCTTATTCTCTCATCAATATCCTTAGAAATACAAACTGCGTCACAATGTTGTCAAATAGAAACCTCGCTGCTATTGCAGAGGCAAAAATTCACAACTGATGCATCCTCCACCCATCCTATTAAATATTGTTTTTCTGTAATGATGTACCACACACCAGTTCTCTTCCTAGGTGGGTTGATTGGTCCCACAAAATCTATGTCCCATTTATCAAATGGATGCAATGTCACTTGAGGTACTAGCAACATCTCATGTATCCTTGATGGTTTTCGAGTTCATTTATAGACATCACAACTCCTCGCATAGTATGTCACATCATTATGTAGAGTGGGCCACCAAATCCCTGCATAAATAACTTTCCTCATAGTAGCTCATCCTCCATAATTTCCACCAACAACTCTTGCATGGGCCTCTGCCAAAATTTGTCCTTGTTCATACAGTAGGACACAACGCTGAAAAATATCATCTGGTCCTAGTTTATATATATTTCCAGTGATCAACTAAAAATATGAGGCCTTCACCATGAATTTTTTCTTATAACTTGTTGTGAAATCCTCTGGTGTGATTCTCATTGTCAGAAACTGAATTATTTTGTATAATAATCATCTTCCATGTCAAATTTGAACAACTATGCATCTTGCAATATGTATTCAATATTTTTTGGTTCTTTTCCTTTCTCAATTTGGGATAAATGATTAGGTCTAGCATTCAAGTAACCTGGCTTCACAATTATCTTAAAATAAAACTCTTAAAAGAGAAGTAACCAACGACATATTCCCCCCCCAAACACATTATTATTGACTAGGTACTTAAAAGCAGAATGGTCTATAAACATCTTAAAACGAATTCCCAATAGGTAATTCCTAAACTTTTCTAGCACATATACCATCACCAAACCTTCTCTCTCTATGGTTGTATAGTTCTCTATGGATGATAGCTTTCGACTAGTGAAAGAAATCGAGTGATCTAGATCTCCTGGTTTTGCAAGCACTACTCCTAGCGCAATATATGATGCATCCATGTGAACATGGAAATCCTTGTCCCAATCTAGAAAAACTAGTATCGGTGCAGAAGCCATCTTGGATTTCAGTGTGTCAAAACTCCCTTGACACTCTTGACTCCATACAAATGTTGCATCTTTCTTCAATAACTTTTCCATCAGTGTTGTGATTGCAGCGTATCCATGTATGAAATTGCATTAATACCTTGTGTTCCCCAACGTTGCTCTGAGCATATTCACATTTGTAGGTGGTGGAAATCTCAAGATCAACACAATATTCACAGGGTCAACAAATAGTCCTTTTTTGCAAACGATGTGACCCAACAGCATCCCAAAGGGTGCACAAAAAATACACTTATTGGAACTCAATGAGATATGATCCTATCGATATATCTCCATCATCAATTGTAGGTTTTCAACATGGTCTCTAATCAAACCATAAACTATCCATTCATCCAGATAAACTTGCGAAAAATTCTAAATGAAATATTTGAATGCAACAAAAACAACCTAGGAAAATATTGCAGGTGCATTCTTCAATACAAAAGGCATAACATTGTACTGAAAACTGCCCCATTCAGTAACAAATGTGGCTTTCTGTCGATCCTCTTTTGAGATCCTTATCTGGTGATAGCTAGAAAATTCGTTTGTGAATGAATACATCTCCTGATCACCTAATCCTTATAGAACGTCATCAATAAATGGTGTCAAAAATAGATCATGCATACACACATCATTCAATTTTCTTAGGTTGATGAAGATTCAAACCTCACCCATCTTTCTTTCTTGGACTACCATTGAAATGATCCATTCTAATTCTACAACTAGCTCAATTATTCTGGCATCCAACATTCGATCAAGCTCACCTTTTACCTTCTCCTTGTATCACAGATTCAAACGATACTGGCATTGCCTTATTGAATTTGCATATGGTTTCAACGGGATATTCATATCTTGTAACTATCTAGTATCCCCTTCATCTAAAAAAACTACACACGAAATAAATATTGAAATTTATGAAATAAGTCTGTAATATTTTCCATCATTTCTTTGTCCTAGTAGTCATTGACGCTTTCAAACTTCGTGTTATCTTTTGTCCCAATGTTGACCTTCCTTATATTCAGTGGCTTATTCATGGGATCCATCAGTACATTAGGTGTTGCGACATTCTGACTTCCTTCCATTTTTGAAATGTTGATATTTCGCATACGATCATCATCGGGCTCTCCTAAAACATTATAACATTCCATCATCGATTGCATGTGAAAATACACATGCAGATCCATTGGATATGTGTTGGAGTAGGGTCCCGCAGCTACAGAAGAGGCTGTTATTTTGACAGATAGACAGTTTTGGTGGAGATATAAGAAGCAGAGCTACGACACTGTAGCAGGTTTCTAGCTACAGATCACAGCTGGAAACCATGACATAGAAGACAGAGAAGTCAAAGAAGACGACGGTACCTGAGCGGCCGAGAAGAGAGAGCTCACCCACTGCATTGAAGGCAGCAGTGGAAGACAGGAGGGTTCAGCTACCCTCATAAAGGAAAAGGAACAACGAGGCCGAGGTATTGAAGACGAAGGACAGAAACGGGAAGCAGTGCCAGTACCCATGGTCAGCACTAGGAAGCATGGAAGACCAACTCAGTAGCTAGTAGGTAATCCATATGTTCATAATGCTCTACAACTTATCCATTATGTTTCCCTAAAGGTAATGTTGGTCTCATATTGTTGGAGTAGGGTCCCGCAGCTACAAAAGAGGCTGCTATTTTGACGGATAGACAGTTTTGGCAGAGATATAAGAAGCAGAGCTACGACACTGTAGCAGGTTTCTAGCTACAGATCAGAGCTGGAAATGGGAAGCAGCGCTAGTACCTGTTGTCTTGGTTATCCATTCGCAGTTGTATAGGGGACCAACTCAGTGTCGGGCTCCCCATATTTTTCCATGTCTATCTTGTCAGAATATTAACATTTGAGTCAATATCTAGAATGACTAAATATACCTCATAGTCCTTGATCTGAATGTTCATGTGCATTTCCTTTCCTGTCTTTTTCTTATGCAAAGAATTTACCACAAAATATTTTCGTGTCTTAGCTAGTCAATGTAATAGATTCTCAATCTCAGCAAGAGCATCATGATATCTTTCCAGTGACAAGGAACTCTAAAAAAAATGCTACAAGGTAACATGTCATCATGATGGTACTTCCTTCAAAGTGGAATCAAAAGTAGTAGGCATGTCATAAACATGTAACTTACCAAATTTTCTGCACCTCTCCTCCCATGCTTCAAAGAATGTGTCTTTCTCCGCGTTGACATCAAATTGGAATTTCTTCTTTCCATATAACCAGACTTATGGGATCATACTATCTTCTTCATTTGTTACACCTCCATGAGTAATTACAACGATGTCAACATCCTGCGTTCTAGGCTCCACCGAGATCATTATAACCGTCAGTCGTTGATGCTGGTTCAATGGGGGATTCACAGGTTGATTCCCATTTTGAGTTGTATTCTGAATCTGAATTGGAATTTGGTTATGAACTGGAATTTGGTTCTGATTCTGTATCTATAACTAGTTCTGTACTTGATTCTAGTTTTGCAACTAATTCTAGTTTTGTAACAGTGGAAGATTTCCTCCTTGCTATCTTGCAATAAGTTGTGGACAATTCTCAACAGTGTGATCAATCGTGGTACAATATGTGCATGTGCATTGTAATTGTGGGAAATAGATTTGATAATTCCCAAGTATGCCACAATTGTAGTATTGGACAGGTCCGCGACCTCATCCACCTCCTTCTCCAAAGCCTCCTCCTCATTCTCTGAATCCTTCATGGAATCCTCCCTGTTTCTAGTAATATGGCTGAGCAAATTGTTGTTGTGGGGGATTTGGCTACTGTTGAACATACTTCATTGACTGAACATACTATGGTTGTTGTAGCATCATCTGCATCTGATAATACTATGATTATGGTGGAAACTACTATTGTCATTGTTGTAATATAAACTGCATCTGTAGTGGTGGTACGTACTCTTGTTGAGATGGTGGTTTCATCACCTGTGGATGCAACAGTGTTACTACCCGATGATCCTCTCCCTTCACATAATACAAGTCATATGTTCTCTCTTGAAGTAGGTCGTATGCAGAAAAATATTTATCTTCATGCCTAACAAATCAACAAAATGAGCAGTATAGGTTTGTCACCTTCATCACCATCTTCTGCATGTATCCAAATTCCTCATGTCAATTCCCATATACTTTTCAAATACAACACCATGGTACACTGCCACAACTTATAGGGTTTGATGCCCCTGACAACAGATTGTTTTGGAAATATGGGAAAGTATCCTTGGTATGTCCACCTATGCAACATCAAGTGCCCTAGAGATCTTCACTTTGTTCCTTTCCCTTCTTAATGTCTTACAACTAAAGTGTCAAATTCACCAACTTTGTATGAATTTGATTCATACCAGCTGCATTTTCTCCAATGGGGGAACCTTCCACCTTGATGTCGATCTCCACAGCCTCACTATGTGTCGCGATCTTCAGCTGCATAAGAGGTACTCTGATATGGGTTATCAACACTGCAATGAAACATTCCTTATGTTGAATGCATCTCATCTCAAAACTAACCCTTGCCATGAGTGTCTTGAATCCTTTATCAAAATTCCAAATAGTCTCATTGGGATACTGCTCAATTTCCTTCAATTATATAATGTATTGTGGTTCATACTTTGGTTTTCTAAATTATTCAATAATTCCTTTCTTGACTTATGTTGGTTTCTTCATCGAATTCCCCGTAGGAACTTGTACAAATTTCATGTACCAATCTAGTGCATGACCCCAAAGGGTTGTTGCTAGTTTGAACTTCTTAACATTATCATCTGCAGCTTGTCTTACGATCCATACCACTTCACATAGGAACCAATATTGTTCTGGATCCTTGTTTTAATATCATAGATCACATTGGGTTACCAATAATACACATATAAACATATAAACATAACATACAAAAGAGACAAGAATACAGATAAGGAAGTAACATATTATATTATATCATGAGGGTCCATACATACACAAACTGAACCACTTCTCATCTAACTCAATAGCCTAATATATATGATTACAAATAGTTACACATAACTACCTATTGGTTTTTTCAACATACACGACCTCATGCGAACGAAGTAATCTCAAATTAGTTGGCTATTCGACTAGTCGGATCACCGACTAGCTCCTCCAACATCTCCCCCAGGAAAAAAATATTTCTTCATCCCGAAGAAACAGGGGACGGACTCAACAGTGTACTCTCTGAGGTAGTTACTTCTACTATTATTTTTCTTCATGGACTATGTAGTTAGATGGTTGGTTATCTACACACATACTTCCATAATGGCTTCTGTTGTAATGGCTAGTTGGTATTGAAACTCTGTCCAATTCTGTAGTACTTTCTGGATGTCGATAGTCAAGGTTGTGATGCTTGACAGAGTCAACATTTTATCTTGGATGGAAATATCTGTGATGCTTTCCATGTCGGATCCCATGATTTGATATTTTTATTCTGTTGCATCTAGTAGTCTCTTCATCTGTGGGTAGATTGTATCCAATTTGTCGAGGCTCGGTAGTGCTTGCTGCACCCACTGGTGTGCTTGTTTCTCGAGCTTCTATAGTCTGGTTGTTTCCAATACAATTTGTTCTTGTATTTTACTTCTCATTTTTTCTTCGATGCCTCGCCTCTTTTCTAGCACTTGAATTTGCTCATGAGTCTCTCAGGTCTGTTGAAATACTTGTCCATAGTAGGTAGGAAAATCATGGAGTGCTTATTCTATGATGATAGACTCTTCTAAGTGGTCCTGTAGTACTTTGTGAGCTTCCAAGAATGTTGTATATTGCCGCCTTAGTAGTCTGGACATTTCCTCTTTTTTATCTTCCTTTGTATTTTGTAGGTGTATTTCTAGGATCGACACCACACTTTCAAATAGCTGATATGATTTTTCCAGTGGCTTTTCTGTGTCGGCCTCTATTGGTCCTGGTATTACTATTTGGATTAAAGTTCTACATTTTGTCTGAAATTCAATTTTCTCTTCCTTAGTGCTGTTGAGTTTCTCTCGTCTAGTCTGGCTTCTTATTGCTGCTTCTGTGGCGATATTTTCTAGGAGTTGACCCAACTCTCCATCTCTTAGTTTCATTGTGTCGACTGCAGTAGTCGATCCAAGTTGGCTGATGTGGATCACTATCATCTTTTGTTCTTTGTGGTGTTCTTTATTCTTTTTGTCTTTTCTTTTTCTTTTGTGTCTATGTTGTTCTGTCTGTCGTTCTGACTATGGTTCTGTAAGTGGTTGATTTCCTTGTGGCTGGTTTCCTGGTTGCTGATCTTCATTGGTCGGTGGAATTTCTATTTCAGCTTCTTCGGTGGAAATTGCAGCTCAGTGTGTATCTGGGGGAGTTGAAAAAGGTGATTCATGGTTTGGAAAAGGTTCTGGATTGGGAGAGGGTGATGGAGATGGTGAATGGTCTTGTGTAATTGGTGTAGTGGGGTTATTTTTAGTCGACAGTGGATCTTCGACTTATGGTGGTGAATTGGTTCGGTCATCAGAAAATAGGTTTTCGATCACTTGGTTGATTTCTAAAATATCTTCCGGGTTATCTTCTTTCGAGTTTCTTACCAGTTCATTGGCTAGTAAGGGGTGGAAGATATCTGATGGGGTAAATGATGAAGTGCGGCTTGGGCCTGTTTGAGATGTCTTGTCAGGGTTCCTTAATAATATGGATTTCATAGTTCCCACAGTTCTTGGTTTCTTGGGTATTGGGCCGATTTGATGAGAGAGGATCTGGAGTGCTGAAATAGATTCAATTACTGGACATTTGGTGGTAATTTTATGAACAAAGGTGAGTAATTCGGGTAGTTTTTCAATGAATGCCTAGAAATCACCATCATGGCCAAATCATTCTTTTAGTGTCTCTGGCATATCTTTCTTGCATATGTCGACATGGCTGAAGGTGGGTAGTTGTGGAGTATCTTCTTGTGTGATCTAGGTTGGGGATGGGGGTGGGGGTTTAGAGACTAGATCAACAAGGCTCTCATCAACTAAAGGGGTTTCATTTTTTACCTTTTTCGGTCTTCCTTGCTTTTCTCCTGCATCAATGAACTGCTTGAATTGTGTTTTGACCGAAATTTTATTTGTTGATGCGTCTTCTACAATCTCGATAGTACTAGCCAAAAATTCTTCTTCATATTCTGATTCATATAGGATGAGATTACACTTCCCCTTCCCTTTTTCCTGATTTTCCTTCTTTTTCCTTGAGGCTGCTATTTCCTTTGCTATTTTCTTTAGGTTTTCTTTTGTCATAGCGTATTCTGGATTATCTAATTAAATATCTTCTTCTATCTTCTCTTCTCCTTCCTCCTGTCGGTGAGTTGGGATGATACTTTTTTCTATTGGTATAGCCACCTGATGTTCAGTCGGTGTACTTCCCATTCAGATAGGTTGTGGCATAGTTGTCAGTTGAAGTCTGCTGGTGTCCTCTGCTGGTATATCTTCTGACATTAAGGTATTGATATATAAGTGGAGTTCATAATCCTCCTCTTTTTCCTGGTCGGTCAATGGTGCTTTAATTGGTTGATTTATTTCTTTATCATTTGCTGGTATTGACAACTTGGTATTGGGTTACCAAGCTAGTTCTTGGAAAATCTCCTTGACTGTTGGATAATAGTCTAGAGGTTTTGCTTTTGTTGTTTCCCCTTACATGTACCAGACTGTAGTGTGGTTGAGTTCTAGTTGAAAATGTGTAGTTTTTGGTAGACTTATTTGGATGTTCTGGGGCACCCTCCATCTAGTTGTCTGGACCTTTAGAGTCTAGAACCAATTTTCTAGCATTACTTTTCCATTTTCCAGTTCTTTTAGGGTTACATTCTATGAAAATGGTTTGAACCTCCACATGTGATATTTTCTAGGTTCTTGGAACTTCTTGTCTCTGACTGGACATAAGTGGTACATAGCTATCCAAATTATCAATGATGGGAACCATATAATTCTAGCTGACTCCTGGAATTTCTCACATATGGGCTTGAGCATGTCAGTGACATACTGAGCCCAATGATAAATTTTCCCTGTGTCTGATATTGTGTTGACTGCTTCTAGCATGTCTAGCTTCAGATCACTCACTTGATCTGTAGGGGTGAGTCCTATCACTATGATTTTTGCCACGATTTGTGGTGTCCAGGCTTGTATTTGACTGATCATTATCCCTTTCGAATTCTTCCCTGATGGTGTTCCTATTATTCGTTCTACCAGTCCTTATTTTATGCCAATAGGAATAGGTTCTCCCTGGTTTGAGAGGCTAGTAAGCTTGTATATGACCTTGCCAAAAATTTCTAATGGTCTGTTGAAATAGAATTTTCCATTGTGGTACTAGCTAATGATAAATTTTATAGCGGTTTCTTTTGTCCCTCCAAAACTCACCATGAAAGGTGTGTTCATGTAACTCAGCAAGGTACTGTGGCTTATCTTCTCTACTTCTTGTGTCATTCTCTTGTCCACATAGGCCCATTCCTTGATTTCTGCCCAGGTTTTTTCCCATGAAGTTTCCTGTACCTTGGCATTTTTTATGTTTCTTTATATTCTCATGAGTGGGGTTTTGACAAATTGTAGCTCTTTTGTTTTTGCATTTGTGGCTCTGCTTTGCTTCAGAGCCATTTTGTTAGTCTCTTGGTCGGCTTTACTTACAGGATTTCTGCCCTCAAATTTCTTAATACTTGGTTTCTCTATTTCTTGAGAACACGGTAAATGATATTTTTCTGGTGTGGTATTTATAGGTGGAGCAGGTAACGATTCTGTTGATGGATGTATTAATGGAAAAAATTATGGTCCAAGGAAGTCTATCAAGTTTGCATTAAATCCATTTTGATTTTGGCACTCCTTCTGACCATAGTCATGAAGACGTGATTTGACCTTTAGAGTCGTCGGTTGATGTCGATCATGCGGGTGCTTGATGGTGGTATGTCGATGGGGGGGGTGTTTGTTGTCGAAGTGCAGTCTAGTAAATCTTTTGAAATTTCCTATCATTTTGGTTTACAGGTGTTGGAACTGTTTGTTTTTTTTTATATTTTTTTATTTTTATAGGTTTTTCTGAACAGCTATGGTCGTTATATATATATATATATATATATATACACACACACACACACACATATACATATACATATACATACACATATATATTATATTTTCTTAATTTTTGTACCGTTTTAGTCAGGCACCATTAACAAGTCTCTGAAATATTATGCCTTGTAATGTCCTCAGTCGGACTGATCCATGGGCACGAATTTCTTCGACAACATAAGGTCCCGTCCATTATGTGTGTACCTTTTTGGGTTTTCCTCTCAATCGACTGTTATATAGCAGAGAAAGATCTCCTACTGACAAATTTTTTGTTTTTGATATTGTGGTCATGCCAAGCCTTCTGCTACTGTTTTTGAATTTCTTGATGTTGTAAAGCAAGAAATTGATGTTCTTCTAGCTTGCTTAGTTGCATCAATCAATCCTTCCTTCCTTTTTTGACATTGACATGTAATATATCTACTACGATAGGTGTTTTTTGTCAGAAATGTAGTGGAACTACTGCTTCTTGGCCATAGACTAGTCAGAATGGTGTTTGGTGGGTCGAACGTTTGTATGTTGTCTTGTAATCCCATGATACTACAAGGATTTTTTCGTCCCAATTGTCCTTGTTAGTGTTTCATATTTTTCTTAAAACCCTCATTAATGTTTTGTTGAATGCCTCTATTGCTCCATTCAACTGAGGGTGATAAGTTGTACGACATCAGTGGTCAATTTTGAACTGGTTTGTCAGTTCTTTGATGGTATTGTTAATGAAGTGTGATCCTTGGTCACTGATTAAGGCTAGTGGACATCCAAATATAGTAATTATATTTTCGTATATAAACTTAGCAGCTACCTCACTGGAACATATGTCGACAGGTTCTGCCTCCACCCATTTGGTTACATATTCTACTGTGGTAATTACATATCTTGCACCTATTCTTTTTGTTGGTATTATGGTCCTATGAAGTCGATGGCCCAAATTTCAAATGTCAAACTTAGGTTTATTGATATCAAGGGAATTTCTATACTAGGTAGAGGTCGAACCAGTCGTTTCCATTGGTCGCATTGGCTAACAAACATTTTGAAATCCTTGTATAATGTCAGCCACCATATCCCTGACTATAGGGTTTTCTTGGAAGTTGTATGTACTTGAAAGTTTTAGTGTGCTTCATGCATGATATTATCTCTTTTGTGTTCTAACACGCATTGCCTGAGGATGTTTTCCAAGCCCATTTTATATAAAAATCCATTTATGAGGGTGTATGGTGCAACATTCATAGCTAAGATTTGTTTCTTTTTCGTGCTCACGCCTGCTGATGCTTGAACGTTTTCTAAGAATTGAGCTATTTCCTCCAATTGTTTTGGTATAGATTCTATTCGAAATAAGTGTGCATCTGGTAGGTCATCTTTGACTCCTGTCAGCTCCTCTCCCATGTTGATTCTCAAAAAGTGGTTGGGCCTGACATTTAGTTTCCCTGGTCTAATGACGACTTCGAATTCAAATTCTTGGAATAATAGAAACCAACGACAAATCCTCCCGTGGTGCAAAGGTTTTTTTATGAGGTATTTCAATGCTTGGTGGTCAATATAGAAGATAAAAGGGTTGGATAGTAGGTAATTGTTAGTACTTCTACAGTGCAAATACCATTCCTAATGCTTCCCTCTCTGTTGTCAAATAGTTCCTCTCTGCCTTGTTTATTTTTCTACTGCTATATACTATGGTATATTCCATTCCATCGTCCCCTGGTTGTGTTAAAATCATTCCTATTGCTAGACCTGATCCATCGATGCGTACCTAAAATTTGTTCGACCAATTCGGGAATGTGAGGATAGGAGCCTCGACAAGTTTTCTTTTTAGTGTATCAAATGATATATTACATTCATCTGTCCAGTTGAACTCCTGATCTTCTCTTAATAGTTCTTCCAATGGATAGGTCATATCTAAGTAGTATCTAATAAATTTCCTGTAATATCCCGTGTATCCAAGTAGTACCCTGTCTTGTTTTGGATTTACTGGTGGTTTCAAGTCGAGGATAATCTTTATCTTTGCAAAGTCAACTTTGATACCTTCTTTGCATACAATGTGCCCTAATAGTATTCCTATAGGAGTTAGGAATATGCATTTCCTTATGTTAAGAGATAACTAGATTTATCGGCATCGTTCTAACATGATCCTTAGCCATTTGTAGTGATCTTTCAACATGGACTAGATTGTCAAGTCATCAAAATATACTACCATTGTTTTGTAGATATATTCTTGAAATGTTTTGACAACAATTCTCGAAAATACTGCAGGTGTGTTTTTGAGACCAAAAGGCATAACTTTGTAGGAGAATGAGCCAAATTCATAGACGAATGTAGTCTTTTTCTGGTCTTCTTTAGCTATTGGTACTTGGTTATACCCTAAGAATCTATTTGTAAACGAGTAGCATTCATGTCCTACAACTTCATTTAAGATTTCATCTGCATATGGTGTTGGGAATGGGTCTATTAGAGTGACTTTGTTTAGTTCTCTGAAGTAGACACAGATCCTTAGTTTCATTGGGTCATGTTTCTTTGGTTGTACGACCATTGGGATTTCCCATTTCGACTGGTCAATAGGGTAGATAATTCTTGCTGCGAGAATATTTTCGATATATTTCTTGACTATCTCTTTGTATTTATGAGATAATTTGTATGCCCTCTTCTTTATAGGTTGGGCATCGGGTTTGATCTCGATCTTCATTTCTCCCATATCATGGACTATCCCTTTGGGATATTTATAGACTCTAGCAAATACATCCTATAATTCTTTTAGTAGGTTCACTATTTTCATCGTTTTGTCTTCGCTCCAGTAATCACCAATTTTTTCCATTTTTGGTCGTTCATCATTTGATATGTCAAACTCTTTAGTTTTAATTTTGGAATCCAACCATTTTGGTGCTTTGGATTCATTGACCGGTCGACTCCCTTCTTTGAATTGTGAGAATGTAGCAAGGAAGTCTAATCTGGTCATTCGGTCGGTGTCGACTTTCTTGGTTGTGTTGATTTTAAGTACTGTTTGAATTAGTTTTGTTGTTTCTGAGTGATACACTTTCCATCGAAATATTTTCGCTTCTATATTTTCATTTTCCATTTGTAGTCTTGTCGACTGTGGTATTATATTGGATTGTATGTTATTGCATGGTGTTGTCGGTTGATCCTGGTTTGGTATTAGACTATTGTTTCTAGTCGGTTCTATGAATGCTTTTATCTGTTTCACAGTTTCTACTAGTTTTTCATTTTGTTGTATAAACTGAAGTCCTTAATGAATTCCTATCTGATTTCATTCCATTGGAATGTTTCACCTCGTGCCTCTTCCATTTTATACCATTTATTTGGTAGGTTGGGTAGTGTCAAGGGAAATAGGTGTGGCCATGCATGTTCATCTTTATAACCAAGTCTTCTCCATTCTTTTTCACATATTCTTATGTGCTCATCGGGGTCTTTCCATTGGGTGAAGACAGGTATGTGTGCCTGTTTGGTTAGCTTCTTTCCTCCGAATCTTTCTACGAAGTAAGTCGAAGTTGTTGTCCAAGTCTGTAGTCTTGACTTATGGGTGCCCCACCATCAAGGATCTTTACCTATAAAGGTTTCTACCAGGCTTCGTAGTTAGCCATGTTCGCCTAGGTTTTTGGAGACATGTTCTATATGCAAAACTAGAGATTCTCTTTATTTATACCTTGGGATTTGTCTTATACTTATATTTGTTGGGGTTAAGGTAGGATATTCCTTACTTTTATTTTTTAATATTTTTGGAATGATGGAGACTGAGAAACTTTGATGGACTAGTTTCTTCTGTATAGCCTGAATGGTCCAACAACCTCTTGCTTGGGTCTCATAGTTTTTGACTTCCCAATCATATAACTCAGTGTCTGAATTATATCCTACTGAATATTGATTACCTAAGTGAAGGTCACCATATATATTGGGTTCAATGTAGTCTTCGTTATTTTTAATTTTCTATAGTTGTCGGATGTCGACTTCTTCATGAATGGGTTCTATCCAAGGTTATCCTTAGAAAGGATGAATAGGGACTATTACTTTCTATCCATTCCCTTTTAATTTTATCCTTTATTTGTCTCGATATATTGATGCTTTCATTTTTATTCCCCAAGGTCGACCTACTAAAGCTGGGAAGGAGCTAGATCCTTCTTTAGGGTTGATAATTTTGAAGTCGACTTTAGTCGATATTCCTTTGATTTTTGTGTCAACATTTCTCCATACCCCAATGGGTTCGATCAGACCTTGATTGGCTAGCTTGAGTTATATTCCTGATTCATATAGTTGAGGTCTATCCAACTATTCCAAAGTGTCATGAGTCATAATATTTACTTGTGAACTGAAGTCAAGTACAACTTGTCGAACATGGTATCGTTTGATTTTTAGATCGACAAGTGGGTCAGCATCGCTCTTGTCTTTTTGGTTCAGAATGCATATGTTTTTGGTTTTTTTTCTATATTATTATTGTGTTTCATATTATACAATAAGTCAATGAATTGAAATACCAATTTATCATCATGTACTAAATGTATTAATTCTTTAATTGTGTTTTTTCGACTGTCATCAACTTCTTCCTTCCTAGAAAACTCTTTAAACATATTTGACGCATCGTTATATAATCATTTTTGTGTATTCATGTTAGGATAATCATTCTTTTCTTTGATTTTTCGTATACGTGGATTATCATTTCCAATTTTTGTCCCTTGTCGGGTTACTATGTGCATGTTTTTTGTATTGATTACATCATGTTTTTGAACATATGACAAGACATTAGGGTTTTTATTTTTATTAATCTTATCGAGCATGGTGGGACAATCCTATAATGAGTGATCGCCCACACCATAGCTAGTACAAAAATTTCAATCAGTTCTATCCTTGTATGGACAATCTGCATAGCGATGGCCTTCTTTGTAGCATGTAAAGCACTTGATGGGTCATCGTGGTCGATTGTCGTGATTTCCAGAAATCACCCTTGACCTCTATATCCTCCACGATAGTTGTCAAACCGACACTCATATTGATGACATTCATATATTTGATTATTTGATTCATTTTGATCATTTCTTATTTCGGTGTTATCATTATTCTGCGTGACTATGTTAATTTGGCAAACAACTTGGTAATGTTGTCAATTTTTTAAATTTAGGTGGCAGTTGGTTGTTGCATGACTTTTTACCTCACATATTGCACACCAAGATGCTTTGCGGTTCTTCATGTTATACGAGAAATATTTCATTGAATGGTCTCCATGTTCTTAGAAAATGTTGCAGAATCATTTTGTTTGGATGAAGCAAACGTCCTGTTTAATTGTTTCTTGTCGATAGTTATCTTTATTGTGTCTGGCTGTTGAGCATTTTGTGCACCAGACATAGTGATTTTTGAGGTTTATCTCCTTCAAATATTTCTGCATGATTTCTAACTGTTCTTACAGTCTAGTATCAATGGGGTATGCTGGGAAATCTTCATCCATCTCTACTTCCAGTGCTTTGGTAAGTGCATCTTCATATGTTTTGAACATTTCCAAGCTTATATGCCGTAGAATTTTTTGTGATAGACCTACAAGAAACTGTTGAATTAATAATTGTTCATCAATTACATAATCTAGTTGGTTGAGGAGTTCTTTCCATTGCTTATCATATTCCCGGACAAACTCAATTGGTTTCTGGGATGTTGTCTTTATATTTTTGGCTGCCAAATGTTTTGCATCTAGAGTCTTAAAGAAAGATGAGAATTGTGCTTTAATGTCTACTTTGGATGCTTGGGGAGTTCTCTCGATATAGGTCATATACCAAGTTAGTGCTCTTTTCCATAGAGCACCAATGAGTTGTGCCATCTATCGTTCTTCAATCATAACTTGGTTTGCCTCCCATATTGACTCACATACAAACCAATGTTGTCTAGTATCTTTGTCACCCTCGTAGAGGGGGATATGTACTGATCCATGACCCATGTTGGTGCCACTATTGCTATCTCCTTTAGGAGGTGGTGGTGGTGGGGGGGGTAGTGGGACGTTTTGTTTGTTTCGTTCTTCATAGCTATCATCGACAGAACTTTCATTCCCATCGGCTATTTTTTTTTTGTTTCTTCTCGAATAAGCAGTCAGTTCGAGTCGAATTCCTCTTTTGATGTGCAACTGCACTGATTTGTCTGCAGGTCCGACTATTCTGAATTTTGCAAAGTTGTACTTGGTAGGAGGGGTGCACCTTCATGTGTCAAGTAGATTAAGTGGATACTTCGGTTGGAAGGGTATGCCTAAAGTGTTACCCAATTTCCTTCCTCTGGTCGATGAATTACTAGATGATTATCATCACTTACCTCGTCGTCTAGTTAGATCCATATACCGAACTCACCAACTCTTAGTCACAGGTCTTCTTCAATGATAGCTTAAATTTGGGTACTTGGATCCATTGGAGATAGAGATATTACCTCATGAGGAATTTCTATTTGGGGAGCTTCTCGTTGCTCTATCCACAAGTCTTCTTCCATGGGTGATGCTTCCTTATCAACGCCTTCTACCTGTCAGTCATGACCCGAATTTGGAGGATTTCTTTCTTGTTCTGTCACCTTAGTAGTCATTCCTCTTTGCCACATTATATCTTGATCTCTTCTTTCTTCCCTTCTTTTCAGCCTCTTCTCTCTTTCTATTCTTTGCAGATCCGATGTACCTCTATGTGTCACCGTCTATTTGATTTCCTTCTTAGGCTGAATTTTCATTACTGGTGATGGTATTTTTAGTCGACTAGAATCCGTTTTACTTTACCCTATCACATGACCAACTACCCCCCCATAGCATACCCGACGCTTTTTAAAGCTCAGATAGTTCTGTTTACTTGCTTAGGAAGTATTCCCACTCCCTTTCGGTAATGAATTTTCCCACTTCTTCTGTTTCTCCACCCAATTAGAGTTTGATGGTGGTTCACATAATAATGGAAGAGGTTCTATGATGTGGCCCACTCCCTTCTCTATCACGAATTTGACCAAAAGGGTCGGAAAGGAGCAAAGAAATATCTTGGTGAGGTCTATATAAAACCTTTTATCAATGATTTTTGTTGATGTATTTGTAACTTTGTAATGCATTCATCTATGTATATTATGTATTGTAACCCAATGTTTATTCCAGGATGTATATATTATGTAATTGAGTCATGTTTCCATGCCCCAATGTTCTGATTGGGAGAATCAATAATGTAAATAATTCATGTCAAGTCATAGTGGGTAACCCTCTGATTGTGTAAGGGTTAAAGTCCCCGTAGTTCCGAGGCACTAGGGTTATTAGACTCTCCTAGTAGAGTTCGGCCCTAGTAGGGTTTTAGTCAGGTTGATATTAGTATAAATAGAGATTTGGGGTCTCTATTTACCACACATCACTCACACACTCAAGTGTAGTGCATAGTTGAGGAAGGAGAAGACACTGGGGCTAGAGAAGAAGAAGATTACTACTGTCGGGAGTGCATCTTATTGTTTTGGGGTTTTACATCTTGTGTCGATTCTATCTCTGAGGAAGTTGAGGGTTTTTATCCATTTATGGTTTCCCCGATGAAAAACACTATGTTCATTGTCTCTTGTGTTTGATTGTTGTACTTGTTATTCTCTCAGTAAAGATCCTAACATAATGCCAGCTTAATGTTGAAAAACTAACATGGTATCAGACCTAACTTGGGAAGAAGACACTATACAGCTGTGGGAACTAGGGCTTCCTAGTTTGTGGATCTTCCTCCACAAATTTTCAGCAAAAATAAGGTTGAATAACTCTCCTCCTTAGGGTGCATATTTTTGTCGAAGCAGAATCCAATTCTAAGGTTTTTCAGTTTTGAACCTATCACTACTATCAAAAATTAAGACTTTTCCCAGAAGAGGAATTTTTCAATAATCCCAGGCCTGGATTGATCTCCTCCCCAAAATCGAAGTTAGGGAAAAATTTCAAGGCATTTGGGTGGATAGAACTCTAGAAAAGCAAAACCCTAATTTGCTCCTGAACCAACTCTACAGGATTTCAGCTCAAGTTTTAGATCCGACATCTTGAACCTGGTAAGATATAAATCCTTTGTATTTCCATTTGAGTTTCTCAGTTAAGATGTCTCATCATGCCAAGCTTGATGAAAATCTTAAGGGAGCTGATAAATTCCGAACCTGGAAGTATAGGATCTCCCTGGTCCTCGAAGAAAATGAGTTAGACTCCTACATCCATGAGGAGGTTCCAGTTCCAGAGGGAGATGAGGAAAAGGCCTTACATAAGAAGAATATGGTTATGGAAAAGAGGATCATTGCTGATTCTATCAAGGATCACCTTATCCCACAAGTGTCCTCTCTCAAGACACCTAAAGCTATGTTTGATGCCCTAACCAAATTGTTTGAAGGGAAGAACATAAACTGGAAGATGACCCTGAGAAACCAACTAAAGAATGTGAAGATTCAGAATGCAGAAACAATCCAGTCTTACTTCACAAGAGTTTCTCAGATCAAAGAGCAACTAGAAGCAGTTGATGAAGAAGTGGAAAATGCAGAGATTGTAATGACTACATTGAATGGCCTTCCTAGGTCATGGGATTCCTTCATCCGAGGAATCTGTGCTAGAAAGAAGTTAGTGAAGTTCAGACAACTATGGGAAGAGTGCTCTCAAGAAGAATATCAAACAACAGCTTGAGAAGAGAAGATGGGAAGTGAATACCAATCTCTCATGGTACACTCCAAGTCTCACTCCAAGTCAAGCAAAAGAAGACCTCATAGCTCCAGAGGTAAGCACTCTCACAAACATAACACTAGAAGAGATGCATCTAGGATCATATGCTATACATGTGATGAAGCAGGACACTATGCAAGGAATTGTGCTAACAAACAGAAGATAGTAAAGAAGAGAAACAAAAGAAGACATCATGCTCATGCTGCAGAGGATGATGAACCATCCACGAAGAGATCTAGATATGAAAGTGAAGATTCTTCAAGCGAGGATGAGTATGTTCTGATATCCGCTCTCACAGGTAACATTACTCATGGAAGTAATGATTGGCTTATAGACAGTGGGGCTTCCAAACATATGACTGGATTCAAGGAATCCTTTTTGAAACTGTTAGAACATGAATCACCTGACAAGGTAAAGCTAGGAGATGACTACCAATATCCAATAAAAGGTAGTGGAGAATCTTCATACAAGTTAGACTCTAGAAAATATCTAACAATGAAAGAAGTATTTTTTGTGCTAGGACTCAAGAAGAACCTTCTCTCCATATCAGCATTAGATGCAAAAGGAATGCGGGTAGAATTCATAGATGGTCAAGTCATCATGTGTCCAAAAGGAAAGACTATCAATGATGCGGTAGTGATTGGAGAACAAGAAAGAAGATTGTACAAATTGAAGGGCCATCCAGAACAAGCCTTGGTCCATGACATAGTAGAGCCAAGTGAACTTTGGTATAGAAGGGTTGCACATGTGCATTACAGAGCACTACCCATTGCAAGCAAAGTTGTCGAATGTATTCAAGAAATCCAAGCAAAACATGATGGGTTCTACAAAGGATGTGCAAAAGGAAAGAATACAAAGAAGACATTTCCAAGTAGCGAAAGCAAAGAAAAGGAATCTTGAAAATCATCACTTCGATGTATGCAGTCCCATGTCATCAAACTCTCTAAGCGGGTATGCACATTATGTTTCTTTTATTGATGACTTCTCTAGGAAGACATGGGTTTACTTCATGAAAAACAAAGATGAAGTATTGAGTAAGTTCAAAGAATTCAAAGCCTTGATCGAGAACCATACTGAAAAGAAGATCAAGACCATTCAATCAGATAATGGTAGAGAATTCATTTCAAATGAATTCAAAGAGCTATGCAAAGAATCAGGGATTAAGAGGGAGTTGTCCACTCCTTATAATCCACAACAAAATGGGATTGCAGAACGGAAGAACAAAACTATCATGGAAGCTGCAAAAGAAATGCTTCATGATCAAGACCTTCCTATCCATCTTTGGGTGAAAGCTGCTAGAACAATGGTGTATGTATAGAACCATACTCCACATAGAGTACTCGAGAACAAGACTCCTGAAGAAGTCTTCTCTAGCAAGAAACCAGAAGTCAGCCATCTCAGAATATTCAGCTATCTTGTCTACATCCACATTCCGAAAGAGAAGAGGAATAAATTAGATCCTTCAGGAAAGAAGGGTATATTTGTGGGATACTCTGAAAGCTCGAAGGCTTACAGAATATATTTCCCAGGATACAAGAAGATTGACATCAGCAGGGATGTGGCATTTGATGAAGATGAAGCTTATAACAAATCCAGAAAGAGACCTGCTGATGAACCTGAAGAAGCAGAAGCACCGAGAATTCATGATACAACCATGAATGGAAGAAGATCGAGAATTTGAAGAACCACAAAGACCTATAGATCCACCTCTGGAGAAGAATCCTCATAAGAGGAAACCTAATTGGGTACAAGAACTTATCCAAGCTGCAGAAAGATATGGGGCTCTAGAAGAGAATCACAAAGAAATAAAGAGTACCAGATCCTGTTTCGGGTATGTAGCTTTACTATGTGATTTCATTGATAAAGAACCTTCTAGTTATGAAGAAGCGACAGAACAGAAAGAATGGAAGGATGCTATGATCAAAGAGTACCAATTGATCATGAAGAATGATGTTTGGGATGTTGTCCCAGGACCAGACGGGAAGTCAGTTGTAAATTCCAAATGGATCTACAAGATCAAACATGCTACAGATGGTAGCATTGAAAAATATAAGGCAAGATTTGTAGCTTGAGGTTTCTCTCAGAAAGAGGGAATAGACTATGAAGAAACCTTTTCACCTGTAGCTAGATACACTTCCATCAGATCAGTACTTGCTCTAGCTGTAGTGATGAAATGGAAGATACACCAAATGGACGTCAAGACTAATTTCTTGAATGGTGTAGTGGAAGAGGAAGTGTATGTAGAACAACCACTCAATTTTGAGACACATGACAAGGAGTCTCATGTATGCATATTGAATAAATCCCTGTATGGTTTGAAACAGGCACCCAGGACATGGTACGGTAGAATTGATAGCTTTCTATCCAGTTTGGGCTTTACCAAGAGTAAAGAAGATTCCAACCTTTACTACAACGTTGAAGATGGCAACCCAGTGATGCTTCTACTATATGTAGATGATATGTTCGTGAAAGGTATTGATGGGTTGATTATTGATATGAAGAGAAAGCTTGCTACTGAGTTCGAGATGAAGGACTTGGGTATGATGCATTACTTTCTAGGTATGGAGGTGTGGCAATGTACAGATGGAATATTCCTTGGATAAGGGAAGTATGCAGTAGAGATCCTAAAGAGTTTTGGGATGATGGACAGTAAGACTATGGCCACACCTATGGCATCGAACCTGAAGCTATTGAGTGATGCTTCATCAGAGTCGGTTGATGCTATGATGTATCATCAGATGATTGGATCATTGATGTACCTGACGAACATGAGACTAAACATTTTCTTTGCTATGAAAACCTTGATCCAGTTCTTGACAGATCTGAGAAATGTTCACTTGATTGCTACAAAGTATATTCTGAGGTACCTGAGGGGTACAGTTGATTATGGGCTCAAGTACAATGCGAATCAAAATATTAACCTGGAGGGTTATGTTTATTCAGATTGGGCAGGTAGTCCCATCGATAGGAAGAGAACCTCAGGGTGTTGCTTCAATATGGGATCAGGTGTGATCTCTTGGTTTAGCAGGAAGAAATCATGTGTGGCACTCAGTACAACAGAAGTAGAGTATGTTGGAGCTTGTTTAGCTAGTTTTCAGGTAGTATGGCTAAGGAAGATACTATCTGATTTATTTGATCTCCAGATGGATGCTACTTGTATACATTGTGACAACCAGAGTTGTGTGAAGTTGTCATAGAATCTATTGTTCCATGACAAGTCGAAGCACATCGAGATCAAGTATCACTATATCAGGGATATGGTGCAAAGAGGAGCAGTGAAGCTCGAGTATGTTGTGATGGAGGAACAGATAGCTGATGTGTTGATGAAGCCATTGACCAGAGTGAAGTTTGAGTACTTCAGGGAGAATCTTGGTGTTCTCCAGATCGAGGTTTCCTCCAAGGGATAGTGATGAGTCGCAAAGCCATTCTGACGAGTAGCTCAGATGTAAGGGCTGAGCCATTCAGTCATGGTGAGAGGATTCAGTTCCTTCCATGTTAGATATGAGTGCTAGATCCAAATCCATTTTGATGAGCAGGTCAGATGTAAGGGCTAAGCCATTCTGTAATGGTGAGAGGATTTAGTTCCTTCCATGTCAGATATGAGTGCTGGCCATTCTGTCAAGTAGGATAGATGTAAGGACAACTTCCACTCTCCGGGAGAGTGGAGGCACCTGGTCTGTTACTAGGTAGCTCAGTCTGGGACTGGGGTCCTTTCTGACTAGGGTGGAGGATTTGGTTCCTTCCAGGTCAGATTTGAGTGCATGTCATTTCATCATGGTGAGAGGATTCAGTTCCTTCCATGGCCAATGTAAGTGTGGGCCATTCCGTCATGGTGAGAGGATTCAGTTCCTTCCATGGCCGATGTAAGTGTGGGCCATTCTATCATGGTGAGAGGATTCAGTTCCTTCCGTGGCTAATGTAAGTGCGGGCCATTATGTCATGGTGAGAGGATTCAGTTCCTTGCATGTCAAATGTAAGGGTAGGCCATTCTATCATGGTGAGATGATTTAGTTCCTTCCATGATAGATGTGAGTGCGTGGCCTTTCTAATGTGATTGTAGTTCACTACATGATTAGATGTGAGTGATGGGCATGCCTTTCTGATGAGTAGGTCAGATGTAAGTGCTGGGAATGCCTTTCTAATGAGTAGGTCAGATGTAAGTGCTGGGAAAAGACCTACCTAATGGCTAGACCTACAACCAGCATGAAAGAAGGCTAGCTCTATAGAAATTCCTATGATGAGATAGCACACACATGATGATGACCAGATGAGATCCAGATCCAACTATGATATAGATCCAATTATGATGACTCCGATAGATCCATATCGAGTGATGATCCATATCTAGCAGTGATGATCTAGATCGAGTGATGATCTAGATCCAGATCTAGATCAAGTGATGATCCAGATCCAGTCTAGTGATGATGATCCAGATCGAGTGATGATCTGGATCTAGTGATGATGATCCAAATCGAGTGATGATCCAGATCCAGTAATGTTGATCCAAATCGAGAGATGATCCAGATCTAGTGATGATGTCCCATGATGATCCAAATCGAGAGATGATACAGATTCAAAGAGTGAAGATGACTTGAAGACAAAGATGACTCAGAAGACTTGATATGCAGATGACGAGATGATCCTGTTGATACAGAGAAGAAGACTAGTGTTGAAAATTGTGTCAAAAGAATACCTTCCTAGTTAAGAGGGAGTGTTGATGTATTTGTAACTTTGGAATGTATTCATCTATGTATCTTATGTATTGTATCTCGATGTTTATTCCAGGATGTATCTATTATGTAATTTAGTCATGTTTTCATGCCCTGATGTTTCAATAAGGAGAATCAATAATGTAAACAAGTAATGTCAAGTCATAGTGGGTAACCCTTTGATTGTGTAAGGGTTAAAGTCCCCGCAGTTTTGGGGAACTAGGGTTATTAGACTCTTCTAGTAGAGGTTGGCCCTAGTAGGGTTTTAGTTATGTCAATATTAGTATAAATAGAGAGCTGGGGTCTCTATTTAGCACACATCACTCACACACTCAAGTGTAGCGCATAGTTGAGGAAGGAGAAGACACTGGGGCTAGACAAGAAGAAGATTACTGTTGTCGGGAGTGCATCTTACTGTTTTGGGGTTTTACATCTTGTGTTGATTCTCTCTCTGAGGAAGTTGTGGGGTTTTCTCCATTTATGGTTTCCCTGATGAAAAACACTATGTTCATTGTCTCTTATGTTTTATTGTTGTACTTGTTATTCTCTCAGTAAATATCCTAACATAATGCTAGCTTAATGTTGAAAAACTAACCATTTTGACCGAAACTCTTTGCTCCATGGCTTGTTCTTCACAGAATTCAACTGTGATATTTTCAAACCATTCGGACAAGTTTGTTTGTCCTCCTGAAATTAGTTTCTCTAGTAGCTCTTATTCCTTAATTGCTTCCGGCGTTTTCATCCAGAATTTTTTTCAAAGCTAGGGTACCAACTCTACAAACTTCTCATGTGATTTAGTGAAGAATTCTCCTTAGCCTGAGAAATGGTCAATCTATTTATCCTTGTGTATTTCTACAAATAATTTTCTATCTTAAGCTCCCACCAGTTCTTAATATCATGTTTTGATATCATCTGCTTATGGTCATTACGTCTGTTGGTCTCCCTGGGCAGACCCGGGTTTCCTTTAATGTACCAACAAAACCCCTAGCTCACTGGCCCTTTTTGCGACAGACCGCAGAACGGCCTGAAGTCTCACCCGAAGTGATCTTGGATGGGTTGGCTGAGGACTCAAGTGTCCTCAGTCAGGTTCTGTAGCATCCTAGTGGTCGTGCGACTCTTCCTAGTCAGTGGGATCTCTTTGCGATGGTGACCTTTCTTAATCTCTAGTCCTGGGAGGGAGGGATCTCTTATTGCATCACCGATGCTGGTGTGATGCGCAAACTATCTCCTCTACTCGTCTCTTAATCCGTGATATGCCACATCGCGGTTCCTCCAGCAGTGCGATATCCCTTTCTATACGGTGATATCTTTTACGGTAAGGCTTCAATATGACTCTCACAGTCCATTGGCTTTTCTCATAGTATAATAGTTAAGCTAACAACCTTACTTAGACTCCTACAGTCTAATATACTTAACATCAACTATGTTCAACTTGCTGAACTCATATACAGAATAATTACAGTTTCAAATCATAGTAATCTTCCATGCTACTGTAACTAAATATAGCATACATTTACTCATTCATTAACTGGTAGTAAAGTTCATGTAATGAATAATAGATAACAGATAAATAAAGCACAATCACATGAATAGTCGCACAACACATTGATTTACGTGGTTCATCTCCAAGGGGGAAGTTATGTCCATAGGAACTAGTTTTTATATTATATCTTGAGAGAGTAAACATTGTTCCACTGCAACTTGATATGCAGCTTCAGATCTTCTGGGAAACTCCGCGCACACCGCCAAGAGAACTTCTCTCTTAGATCTCTTCTCTTATATTTCCTTCTCTTACAATATACTTTTCTTCTCTCTCTCTTTCTCTCTCAAGCCCTGTAGATTGTTCAATCCCTCTGGATTGTTACATACATGCTCTTTGAGCCAGCTACTGGTTACAATAAGGTAACTACTGACTGAACAACAGAACCAAAGCTTAACTCTTACAATACTGAGACACTAGAGACACTCAGCTACCCAAATGTCTAACTAATTGTCTAAGCCTTTACAATACGAAATACATCCTTATATAGGTGGCCTGAAGGTCTCGCCATTACAACACTGTGGGCATGTCCCAATAGTAACCCCAAAAACCCTAACTGTGAAAGTCGACGTATCTGTACTTGAACTGTCGCTTTCCATCACACCACGGATTTTTGCAGTCTTCCATGCTTCCTGGCGCTGATCGTGGGTATGGGCGCCGCTTCCTCGGTCACTCTGATTCTATCCTTCATCTTCAATGCCTCGGGCCATTGTTCCTTTTCCTTTATGAGGGTAGCTGATCCCTCCTGTCTTCACCGCTACCTTAAGTGTAGTGGTTGAGCTCTCTCTTCTCAGTTGCTTAGGTACTATTCTTCTTTGACTTCCCTGATACGATGTAGCAGCTTTTCCTGTAGCTGCAGGACCCTGCTCCAACAGTCCCCTAACACTTACTTGTGGCTCATCCCTGATCCACTAACAGCTGGCTTCTCCTGCTAGAGCTTTTCCTTGGCTTCCTACGAAGTCCTTGCGAGTCTCACTCGAAGTCCTGCGACTTCGTTGGTCATAGCTTCAACACACTCTTGTGTCATTTCCAGCATAGCTTGACTAATGCTAGAGTCTTCTGTAAATTCATCAATTTCACTCTTGCTGGTAGTGAACTCCTTAACCTTCTGCTCAACCGCGTCGATTAGCTCTGCAATATGTTCTTGATATGGTTGAAGCAGGTTATTGAATTGTATCTCTTGTGCTCTTAACCATTGCGCTTCCTGTTGCAAGCGGTTCATCTCCGTCGTCTTCCTCATCTTTGCAAGAGCTCCTAATTTCTTGACTTCTTCCCTCATTGTTGTTGTGGCCTTCTCTATGTCATGGATGTCCTGCTGCAATGCCATTCTATCTAGGAGCTCATCTAGCTTCGACCATGTCTTTGTCGCATCGGCTAGTAATGACTCTGTGCCATCTATGCGAATCTTCATGTGTGTTGAAGCAAGTCTAAAGTCCTCTGCCCTTGCTTCCTTATTTTCCTGTGGTGTGCCTAGTGCTCGAGCCTCAAGCTAAGCAATTTATGCTTTGTGGTATTCCTCCATCTTAGTCACGTTCTCCTCTAGAGCCTTCGCTCTATCTGCAACTCTTCTTACCTTCTACGATATAGGTAAAGCAAACTCAATGTTACACTGGGGTAACTCTAGTGTGATGCTCTGCAGGGTCTGGCTGAGATCTTGTTCTCTTTCTTCATATGTTCTTATCTTATCTGCCTTTGTCTGAATTCCTACAGTGAGTTCTGCATTCTTCTGTTTCAATTGGGTGTTCTGTTTATAAGTCACAAGCTCTCTATCCCTGAGCTCTGCGGCTAGCTGCTGCTAGATCATTTGTAACTGATCAACGGGAAACTCTATGAGATTAACCTCGACAGGTTGTCTAATCTATATCTGTACATCAATCATTGAATCAGAGAATCGGATGCTCCCTGGTGGTATTAACAATGTATTGATGCGATCCTTGACAAGGATTTCCTCGTGGGAAACCGATTGTTTTGAACTTTCTCCAGTTGTCGTCTTGATTGGCTGAGTATGCAATTATGGAAATATTTTCAATTACTGCTTTCATCTCCAAACGCTTCTTGTCTACCATGCTCTGTACATTTTTCTGCGTTAGATGCATTGCCTCAAATGAGTCCTTCATTTCCTCCTTCAATCTTATTGCAATTTGCTCATAGTCATTGTCTGTCAGTGCGGTCTCAAAAGCTGGCCTTGAAGCTTTTGATTTTTTCCTCTTTGGTGCCTGTATTGGTTCCTCTTCTACATCTTTCCTCTTTTGTGCTGATGGTGTCCCTTCTGCTGTATCTTTCATCCGGGGCCCCTCTTTGCCTTTTCCTTTGTCCATAGGATCTGTCTATGCGGTCTCTGTTGGTAGTGTTGTGGCATCTTCTAATGCTTTCTTCCACTAGTCATAAAAGTATTTGATGATGTCTTTGACATCCTGAACTATCATCCTAAATGATCCATTTTCCTGGTTATCCATTTTAGATCGTTTTGGCCTTAGATAGATTCTATGGCTGTTTGCCATGAAATCAAGCCGATTATCATATATGTCAACAGTCTCTGTAGTGATCCATGGTGTCTACTGGATGACTCTCTTCAATAGTTTATAGTTGATCCATATGGATATCGGTGGCCACCCACCTATTCCACTGGCTCAAAACAATTGTCCATTGTGGCAGTTTCCTAGTTATTTTTCTACAGTTTTTCGAGTCCTAAACTTTCGGGGCCGTTTTGAGGCCTTAAAAAACATTTTTTGGAGATTTGGGTCCAAATGGTTGCCATTGGCATGAATTTGGACAAAAGAAAGTTGTAAAGCATAGATATACCTTTCCAACGAGCTATCGAACTCCCAAATCGAAGATCGTATGCAAAATTTATGACCCCAGGAAGTTGACTGTTCAACTTATCACCTTGGGGCCACAAACTTTATGACGGTTCATCTTCTAGGGTTATGTTTTGGGAGTTTTGGGGTTCTCACCTCATTATTATTATAAATAGGCCCCTTTGGCCTCATTTTGTATCAAGCTTGGCACAGATGAGCGTAGCATCCACATCTCTTCTCAGAGATAGCTACCACCATTCTAGCAATTGTATTATAGTTTGTTCTATTTCCACCATTTAATAGAATATGTGTTTACTGTATCTCTGTTATCTTTGCAAAATGTCTGTTATTATGATTCTATTTATGTTCTTTCATTTATTTCACACATAAATCCGGATCAGTGGTATCAGAGAAATATGCTCTTTGATTGTTTCTCGGCGCATGTCCCTGACAAGGTCCGAGTACAGAGAGTTTGGTCTCGAACTAGTTTCACTTGATCATTCTCGCCATCCCAAACGACCTCCCATGGTGGAAGAAAAGAGAGACAATGGAGCAGGAGATCCTATCAAGTCACTGCTCGAGGAAGCCCTTGACCGACAGAGGAACAAGATGATGGATAGTTTCACCGAAATCCTTCGGCGAATGCCGGCCGCGGAAAGTGCATCTTCAATGAGCAGTCGTTTTGGGGATGCAACTCCCTTTAAGGTACAAGTTAACTTTGATATTCCTTTATTTGAAGGCAATATTGATGCAGATGCCCTAGATAATTGGTTGAATGTTCTAGAAGGGTATTTCTCTATCCATAATTTTTTCGACAAATAAAAGATCACCTTTGCGCTCCTTAAGGCAGTCCCCCATGTCAAAAATTGGTGGGGTACTTATTGTGAGCAAAAATCACTAAACAAGTCTGGAATGTTTGAAACAATTCCCACTTCGGTCTCTTTGATAGATGTCGTCAGGGAACAGTATTACCCTGTGGCAAACTATGATGACTAGTACATAAAATGGACCATTCTACGTCAAGAAAGGGACCAGACAATGTCGGAGTACACCAACAAATTTCGTACTCTGCGGACAAAGCTGAGTATCAAATACTCCGAGTGGCACCTAATCCTAAAAGATCGCAGTGGTCTACATCGGTACATCTAAACTGAGATGGACTTCCTCGACATCTCTTCACGTGGATCCGCCTATCGGTATACTGTCAAAATCGAGGAGAAATTTTGACAAAAGAACAAGCGAGACTCTGGACCTGCAAATCCACCGCATAAGCAAGGCAAGGGAAATCCTGGCCCGCAAAACACAGCAAAAGAAAATGACAACCAATCCCCGCCATAAGCAAAGAAGGGAGATCGAAAGACAAAGGACACTGGTAAGTGGTGCGAATTTCATAAAATCCCTTGGCACAACACTGATGAATGTTGCTCAAAGCAGTCATTAGTGGTCGAGATCAAATATTCAGAATCAGATCCTGATTCTGATTCTAAACCCAATGCCACAGCCACACACAATGGGAGGTAGATCATTGATGCATACCCCACTGCCACTGTTGCTACCACATAGATTCAACTAGAGGATCCTGAAGAGTCAGAAGCAGAGGAGCGCTTATTCCACTCGCAGATGTGGGTAAAGTGAATGCCTCTACTTTTTGTTGTTGACAACGGCAGCCAAAAGAACCTGATATTAGTAGACGTCATCAAGAGATTGGGGCTTTCGACAACACCACACCCGCAACCTTACAAAATCGATTGGCTAAGCCAAGGATGCGGT
This sequence comes from Pseudotsuga menziesii, assembly GCA_001517045.1. Taxonomy (NCBI): domain Eukaryota; kingdom Viridiplantae; phylum Streptophyta; class Pinopsida; order Pinales; family Pinaceae; genus Pseudotsuga; species Pseudotsuga menziesii. The sequence continues at coordinate 209,529 of LPNX010578740.1, read as the reverse complement.
ATCCGCATTACTCAGCAATGCCTCCTACCATATGGCATCAAGCCTTTCAAATACGAGGTACTGTGTAATGTGGCCCCACTTGAAGTCTGTGATGTTCTTTTAGGACAACCATATATGTGGAAGCGTCATGCTGTATATGAGTCATGGCCTCGCAGTGTCATTGTCACTTTGGGAGGACAACTCTACCGGATCCCAGAGACAGTTGCACCTACTACAGTCTCGCAGGGTAGGAAGATAAGCTCCCACACCAGAAAATTATTCATCTTCACAATTGCGTCTAAAGGAGAACATAAGATCACAGAGACCTCCACACCCTCTACACAGGGTGTCTCTGCTCATCAGACACAAGAAGAAGATAGAGCCATTGTTTCCTCATCTATCTAAGTACCTCTACAATGCAAGGCCATGCATTCAAGGTGCTCCTCCAAAAACAAATCATCCGTACAACAATTACAGCCTTCTCGAGATGCCAAAGAAAAGCAGCCTCTTCACTTCAACAAATGTTGCACTAGGAGATCAAATCAACACACAGTTCGAGATATGATATTGGATTATACGCAATGGAGACCATTTCTTCCCAAGGAGGGAGGATTGATCCATATGGATATCAGTGGCCACCCACCTATTCCACTGGCTCAAAAAAATTGTCCATTGTGGCAGTTTCCTAGTTATTTTTCTGCAGTTTTTCGAGTCCTAAACTTCCGGGGCCGTTTTGAGGCCTTAAACGATGTTTTTTGGAGATTCTGGGCCAAATGAATGCCATTAACATTTGTTCGTTTTACCAACAATTGTAAAGCATAGATAGACCTTTCCAACGAGCTATTGAATGCCCAAATCAGAGATCGTATGCAAAAGTTATGACCCCGAGAAGTTGACTGTTCAACTTACCACCTTGGGGCCGCAAACTTTATGACGGTTCATCTTCTAGGGTTATGTTTTGGGACTTTTGGGGTTCTCACCTCATCTTATTATAAATAGGCCCCTTTGGTCTCATTTTGTATCAAGCTTGGCACGGATGAGCGTAGCAGCCACATCTCTTCTCAGAGATAGCTACCACCATTCTAGAAATGGTATTACAGTCTGTTCTATTTCCACCATTTAATAGAATATGTGTTTACGGTATCTCTGTTATCTTTGCAAAATGTCTATTATTATGATTCTGTTTATGTTCTTTCATTTCGCTCATGCTTAAATCTAGATCAGTGGTATTAGAGTAATCTTCTCTTTGATTTTTTCTTAGCGCATGTCCCCGACAAGGTCCGAGTACAGAGAGTTTGGTCTCGAACTAGTTTCACTTGATCATTCTCGCCGTCCCAAAAGACCTCCCATGGCGGAAAAAAAGAGAGATGACGGAGCAGGAGATCCTATCAATTCACTACTCGAGGACGCCCTCGACTGACAGAGGAATGATATGATGGATATTTTCACCCAAATCCTTCGACGAATGCCGGCTGCGGCAAGTGCATCTTCAATGAGCAGTCATTTCGGGGATGCAAATCCCTTTAAGGTACAAGTTAACTTTGATATTCCTTTATTTGAAGGCAATATTGATGCAACTGCCCTAGATAATTGGTTGAATGCTCTAGAAGGGTATTTCTCTGTCCACAATTTTTTCGACAAAGAAAAGATCACCTTTGCACTCCTTAAGGCAGTCCCCCATGTCCAAAATTGGTGGGGTACTTATTGTTTGCAAAACTCACCAGACGATTCTGGAATGTTTGAAACAATTCCCACTTGGGCCTCTCTCATAGATGCCGTAAAGGAACAGTATTACCCTGTGGGAAACTATGATGACCAGTACACAAAATGGACCATTCTGCGTCAAGAAAGGGACCAAACGGTGTCGAAGTACACCAAAAAATTTCATACTCTGTGGACAAAGATGAGTATCAAAGACTCCGAGCGGCACCTAATCCTGAAATATCACAGTGGTCTACATCGATACATCTGAACTGAGATGGACTTCCTAGACATCACTTCACTTAGATCTACCTATCAGTATGCTGTCAAAATCGAGGAGAAATTTCGACAAAAGAACAAGCGAGACTCTTGACCTGCAAATCCACTGCATAATCAAGGCAAGGGAAACCCTGGCCCGCAAGACACAGCAAAATAAAATGACAACCAATCCCTGCCACAAGCAAAGAAGGAAGATCAAAAGACAAAGAAGGACACTGGTAAGTGGTGCAAATTTCATAAAAGCCCTTGGCACAACAATGATGAATGTCACTCAAAGCAGTCATTAGTGGCCGAGATCAAATCTTCAGAATCAGATCTTGATTCTGATTCTGAACCCAATGCCATAGTTGCACATAATGAGAGGTAGATCATTGATGCAGACCCCACTGCCACTATTGCTACCGCACAGATTCAAATAGAGGATCTTGAAGAGTCAGAAGCAGAGGAGCGCTTATTCCACTCGCAGATGTGGGTAAAGGGAATGGCTCTACATTTTGTTGTTGACAATGGCAGCCAAAAGAACCTGATCTCAGTAGAAGTCATCAAGAGATTGGGGCTTCCGACAACACCACACCCGCAACCTTACAAAATCGGTTGGCTAAGCCAAGGACGCGGTATCTGCATTACTCAGCAATGCCTCCTACCATATGGCATCAAGCCTTTTCAAAGATGAGGTACTGTGTGATGTGGCCCCACTTGAAGTTTGTGATGTTCTTTTAGTACAACCATATATGTGGAAGCGTCATGCTGTATATGAATCACGGCCTCACAGTGTCATTGTCACTTTGGGAGGACAACTCTACTGGATCCCAGAGACAGTTGCACCTACTATAGTCTCGCAGGGTAGGAAGATAAGCTCCCACACCAGAAAATTATTCCTCTTCACAATTGCGTTTGAAGGAGAACATAAGATCACAGAGACCTCCACACCCTCTACACAGGGTGTCTCTGCTCATCGGACACAAGAAGAATACAGAGCCATTGTTTCCTCATCTATCCGAGTACCTCTACAATGCAAGGCCATGCATTCAAGGTGCTCCTCCAGAAAAAAATCATCCGTACAACAATTACAGCCTTCTCGGGATGCCAAAGAAAAGCGGCCTCTTCACTTCAACAAATGTCGCACCAGGAGATCAACTCAACACACAGCTCAAGATATGATATGGGATTCTACGCAATGGAGAAAATTTCTTCCTAAGGAGGGAGGATTGATCCAGATGGATATCGGTGACCACCCACCTATTCCACTGGCTCAAAACAATTGTCCATTGTGGTAGTTTCCTGGTTATTTTTCTGGAGTTTTTCGATTCCTAAACTTTCGGGGCCGTTTTGAAGCCTGAAATTAAATTTTTAGATATTCGGGGCTAAATGATTTCACTTAGCATGCATTTGTTGCACCAAAAGTTGTAAAGCATATATAGACCTTTCCAACGAGCTATCGAACTCCCAAATCAGAGATCGTATGCAAACGTTATGACCCCAGGAAGTTGACTGTTCAACTTACCACCTTGGAGCCGCAAACTTTATGACGGTTCATCTTCTAGGGTTACGTTTTGGGACTTTTGGGGTTATCACCTATTTATTATTATAAATAGGCCCCTTTGGACTTATTTTGTATCAATCTTGGCACAGATGAGTGTAGCAGCCACATCTCTTTTCAGAGATAGCTACCACCATTCTAGCAATTGTATTACAGTCTGTTCTATTTCCGCCATTTAATAGAATATGTGTTTACTGTATATCTGTTATCTTTGCAAAATGTCTATTATTATGATTCTGTCTATGTTCTTTCATTTCGTTCATGCATAAATCCGGATCATTGGTATCAGAGCAATCTGCTCTTTGATTGTTTCTCGGCGCATGTCCCCGACGAGGTCCGAGTACAGAGAGTTTGGTCTCGAACTAGTTTCACTTGATCATTCTCGCCGTCCCAAATGACCTCCCATGGGGGAAGAAAAGAGAGATGATGGAGCAGGAGATGCTATCAAGTCAGTGCTCAAGGAAGCCCTCGACCGACAGAGGAACAAGATGATGGATAGTTTCACCCAAATCCTTCAGTGAATGCCGGCCGCGGCAAGTGCATCTTCAATGAGCAGTCGTTTCGGGGATGCAACTCCCCTTAAGGTACAAGTTAACTTTGATATTCCTTTATTTGAAGGAAATATTGATGCATATGCCATAGATAATTAATTGAATGGTCTAGAAGGGTATTTCTCTATCCACAATTTTTTCGACAGAGAAAAGATCACCTTTGCGCTCCTTAAGGTAGCCCCTCATGTCCAAAATTGGTGGGGTACTTATTGTGACCAAAACTCACCAGACGAGTCTGGAATGTTTGAAACAATTCGCACTTGGGCCTATTTCATAGATGCCATCAGGGAACAGTATTACCTTGTGGGAAACTATGATGACAAGTACACAAAATGGACAATTCTACATCAAGAAATGGACCAGACGGTGTCGGAGTACACCAACAAATTTCATACTCTGTAGACAAAGTTGAGTATCAAAGACTCTGAGCAGCACCTAATCCTGAAATATCGTAGTGGTCTACAATGGTACATCTGAACTGAGATGGAATTCCTCGACATCTATTCACTTGGATCCACCTATAGGTATGCTGTCAAAATCGAGGAGAAATTTCGACAAAAGAACAAGCGAGACTCTGGACCTGCAAATCCATCGCATAAGCAAGGCAAGGGAAACCCTGGCCCACAAAACACAGCAAAAGAAAATGACAACCAATCCCCGCCACAAGCAAAGAAGGGAGATCGAAAGACAAATAAGGACACTAGTAAGTGGTGCGAATTTCATAAAATCCCTTGGCACAAAACTGATGAATGTCACTCAAAGCAGTCATTAGCGGCCGAGATCAAATTTTCAGAATCAGATCCTGATTTTGATTATGAACCCAATGGCACAGCCGCACATAATGGGAGGCATATCATTGATGCAGACCCCACTGCCACTATTGTTACCGCACAGATTCAACTAGAGGATCCTAAAGAGTCAGAAGCAGAGGAGCGCTTATTCCACTCGCATATGTGGGTAAAGGGAATGCCTCTACATTTTGTTGTTGGCAACGGCAGCCAAAAGAACCTGATCTTAGTAGAAGTCGTCAAGAGATTGGGGCTTCTGAAAACACCACACCCGCAACCTTACAAAATCAGTTGGCTAAGCCAAGGACGCGGTATCTGCATTACTCAGCAATGCCTCCTACCATATGGAATCAAGCCTTTCAAAGATGAGGTACTGTGTGATGTGGCCCCACTTGAATTCTGTGATGTTCTTTTAGAACAACCATATATGTGGAAGCGTCATGCTGTATATGAGTCATGGCCTCGCAGTGTCATTGTCTCTTTGGGAGGACAACTCTACCGGATCCCAGAGACAGTTGCACCTACTATAGTCTTGCAGGGTAGGAAGATAAGCTACCACACTAGAAAATTATTCCTCTTCACAATTGCGTCTGAAGGAGAACATAAGATCACAGAGACCTCCACACCCTCTACACAGGGTGTCTCTGCTCATCAGACACAAGAAGAAGACATAGCCATTGTTTCCTCATCTATCAGAGTACCTATACAATGAAAGGCCATGCATTCAAGGTGTTCCTCCAGAAACAAATCATCCGTACAACAATTACAGCCTTCTCGGGATGCCAAAGAAAAGAAGCCTCTTCACTTCAACAAATGTCGCACCAAGAGATCAAATCAACACACAATTCGAGATATGATATGGGATTTGACACAATGGAGACCATTGCTTCCTAAGGAGGGAGGATTCATCCAGATGGAGATCGATGGCCACCCACCTATTCCACTGGCTCAACACAATTGTCCATTGTGGCAGTTTCTTAGTTATTTTTCTGCAGTTTTTCGAGTCCTAAACTTCCGAGGCCGTTTTGAGGCCTTAAACGATGTTCTTTGGATATTCGGGGCCAAATGGATTCCATCGGAATGAATTTGGTCAACTAGAAGTTGTAAATCATAAATAGACCTTTCCAACGAGCTATCGAACGCCCAAATCGGAGATCGTATGCAAAATTTATGACCCCTTGAAGTTGACTGTTCAACTTACCACCTTGGGGCCGCAAACTTTATGACGGTTCGTCTTCTAGGGTTACGTTTTGGGACTTTTGGGGTTCTCACCTCATTCTTATTATAAATAGGCCCCTTTGGCCTCATTTTGTATCAAGCTTGGCACGGATGAGCGTAGCAGCCACATCTCTTCTATGAGATAGCTACCACCATTCTAGCAATTGTATTACAGTCTGTTCTATTTCCGCCATTTAATAGAATATGTGTTTATTGTATCTCTGTTATCTTTGCAAAATGTTTGTTATTACGATTCTGTTTATGTTCTTTCATTTTGTTCACGCATAAATCCGGATCAGTGGTATCAGAGCAATCTGCTCTTTGATTGTTTCTCGGAGCATGTCCCCGACGAGGTCCGACTACAGAGAGTTTGGTTTCGAACTAGCTTGACTTGATCATTCTCGCCGTCCCAAATGACCTCCCATGGCAGAATAAAAGAGAGACGATGGAACAGGAGATCCTATCAAGTCGCTGCTCAAGGAATCGCTCGACTGACAGAGGAACGAGATGATGGATAGTTTCGCCGAAATCCTTTGGCGAATGCCGGCTGCGGCAAGTGCATCTTCAACGAGCAGTCGTTTCGGGGATGCAACTCTCTTTAAGGTACAAGTTAACTTTGATATTCCTTTATTTGAAGACAATATTGATGCAGATGCCCTAGATAATTGGTTGAATGTTCTAGAAAGGTATTTATCTATCCACAATTTTTTCGACAGAGAAAAGATCACCTTTGCGCTCCTTAAGGCAGTCCCCCATGTCCAAAATTGGTGGGGTACTTATTGTGAGAAAAACTCACCAGACGAGTCTAGAATGTTTGAAACAATTCCCACTTGGGCCTCTTTCATAGATGCCATCAAGGAACAGTATTAACCTATGGGAAACTACGATGACCAGTACACAAAATGGACCATTCTACATCAAGAAAGGGACCAGACGGTGTCGGAGTACGCCAACAAATTTCATACTCTGCGGACAAAGCTGAGTATCAAAGACTCGGAGCGGCACCAAATCCTGAAATATCACAGTGGTCTACATCGGTCCATCCGAACTGAGATGGAATTCCTCGACATATCTTCACTTGGATCCGCCTATCGGTATGCTGTCAAAATCGAGGAGAAATTTTGACAAAAGAACAAGCGAGACTCTGGACCTGCAAATCCATCGCATAAGCAAGGCAAGGGAAACCCTAGCCCGCAAAACACAGCAAAATAAAATGACAACCAATCCCCACCACAAGCAAAGAAGGGAGATCGAAAGACAAAGAAGGACATTGGTAAGTGGTGCGAATTTCATAAAAGCCCTTGGCACAACACTGATGAATGTCGCTCAAAGCAGTCATTAGCGGCCGAGATCAAATCTTCAGAATCAGATCCTGATTCTGATTCTGAACCCAATGCCACAGCTGCACATAATGGGAGGCAGATCATTGATGTAGACCCCACTGCCACTATTGCTACCGCACAGATTCAACTAGAGGATCCTGAAGAGTCAGAAGCAGAGGAGCACTTATTCCACTCGCAGATTTGGGTAAAGGGAATGCCTCTACATTTTGTTGTTGACAACGACGGCCAAAAGAACCTGATCTCAGTAGAAGTCGTCAAGAGATTAGGGATTCCGACAACACCACACGCGTAACCTTACAAAATTGGTTGGCTAAGCCAAGGACGCGGTATTCGTATTACTCAGCAATGCCTCCTACCATATGGCATCAAGCCTTTCAAAGACGAGGTACTGTGTGATGTGGCCCCACTTGAAGTCTGTGATGTTCTTTTAGGACAACCATATATGTGGAAGCGTCATACTGTATATGAGTGAAGGCCTCGCAGTGTCATTGTCACTTTGGGAGGACAACTCTACCGGATCCCAGAGACAGGTGCACTTACTACAGTCTCACAGGGTAGGAAGATAAGCTCCCACACCAGAAAATTATTCCTCTTCACAATTGCATCTGAAGGAGAACATAAGATCACAGAGACCTCCAAACCCTCTACATAGGGTGTCTCTGCTCATCAGACACAAGAAGAAGACAGAGCCATTGTTTCCTCATCTATCCGAGTACCTCTACAATGCAAGGCCATGCATTCAAGGTGCTCCTCCAGAAACAAATCATCTGTTCAACAATTACAGCCTTCTCGTGATGCCAAAGAAAAGCAACCTCTTCACTTCAACAAATGTCGCACCAGGAGATCAACTCAACACACAGTTCGAGATATGATATGGGATTCGACACAATGGAGACCATTGCTTCCTAAGGAGGGAGGATTGATCCAGATGGATATCGGTGGCCATCCACCTATTCCATTGGATCAAAATAATTGTCCATTGTGGCAGTTTCCTAGTTATTTTTCTGCAGTTTTTTGAGTCCTAAACTTCTGGGGCCGTTTTGAGGCCTTAAACGAAGTTTTTTGGAGATTAGGGGAAAAATTGTATAAAAATGCATGCATTTAGCTGACCAAAAGTTGTAAAGCATAGATAGACCTTTCCAATGAGCTATTGAACTCCCAAATCAGAGATCGTATGCAAACGTTATGACCCTGGGAAGTTGATTGTTCAACTTACAACCTTGGGGCTGCAAACTTTATGACAGTTCGTCTTCTAGGGTTATGTTTTTGGAATTTTTGGGTTCTCACCTCATTCTTATTATAAATAGGCCCCTTTAGCCTCATTTTGTATCAAGCTTGGCACGGATGAGCGTAGCAGCCACATCTCTTCTTAGAGAAAGCTACCACCATTCTAGCAATTGTATTACAGTCTGTTCTATTTCCGCCATTCAATAGAATATGTTTTTACTGTATCTCTATTATCTTTTCAAAATGTTTGTTATTATGATTCTATTTATGTTCTTTCATTTCATTCATGCATAAATATGGATCAATAGTATTCATAGAATACTATCATATTGACCTTTTTCTTGGCTGGGTTGTTGCTCTCCCATAAGTTTGCATAGTGCGCGCCTCTGCAGTCGCTGCTTCGTAGCTGTATAAACTGGGTATGGGGTGGTTCTTTCCATCCAACGAATGCACATAATATGAGAAGCCATGAGAAATGGAAGGGGTGGTTTGCTTCATCCTGTGCTGTCAAACAATCTTGAAGAAAAATATTTAGTAAAAATAAACACCAATTAAATTGCTCACCTTCTGCATCTTCTATGGCAAGGTGAATTACTGATCCTGTGACTTCCTTTGGCCGAACTTTCGTTAACAATCTGCCTGCGAGTAGACCGGTTGTGAATCTGAGTGTATCGTCTGGTATTGCTGCGAGGTCATAAGTCCGACCTCCTCTATGTAGCTTATACTTGGTAACTAGTGTTGCTGGTAGCTTAGAGTCTTTGGTTTTTCCTGATATATGTATCTTAGGGTCCTTACCAGTCTTGGACAGCCCAGTGATGCCGTGTATGAGGTCAACGTTGATATTGACCTTGTTACCTAGCCAGAGGTAACCTCCATGTACACAAGAAAGTAGCACACGCACCACGACATTAACCTCTGCACCTCATCCAAAATGTGGTATTCTTAACAAATTGAGCAAGCTGGAGCACTCAAGAATCTGGACATGTTCCATAGGAACAAATTCATCTGCACCGGTCCTCGGGTTCCTCTAAATCGTAAGATACTAGTCCGACCGAAACTAGGGATATTTCTTACTGTCTCCAAGGTTATAGTCTATAAATTTGATATTAGGGGCATATCCTAACAGATCTCCATCTTCCTTTACATGAGAATCAATCGACGGTATGGGAACATGAAACTTAGCACCCTTGGGAATGTTTACCTCTGGTGCATCTTCAACTCATGGCACGACATATTTTGTTGCCATATGAACATCTTCCTCCTGCTTCGTGCTAGATTCTTCTACAATCTGAGCTTGAATTCTCATCTTTGGTGGTTGTCCGACCTGTGATGTACCTAATTTCACAACCCTGGGTGGCGTCATCATAACATACCTGAGGCCACCATGCTGGAATCTCTGCAAAATGTCCTCTAAGGGCTCCATCTCGGACAGAGACCACTCGGTGCAATACTCTAAACTAGCAATGGCTGGGAAATTGGGGTAAACTAGCACTTTGTAACTAGGTTATCTCTTCACAGGGAAAACTCTTTAAATTGCTCTTTAACTGTTAGAAATCATGAAAATAACCCTTCTGCCTGAATGATCTTTGAAATTATAATGAAGATGATAATCTCTGTAGCAACGGTCATCTAGGCTGGAACCATCAGTGGTATTAATTGCATGGACAAGACAATACCCGTCATTTCGATCTTCATTAATTGCTAAAATCCGATCAAATTTCCCTCAAAACGTGTGTGCAGGCGCTGGTCACGTTGAAGATTTAGCAAATCTGGAAAAATCATTATACTGTTGCCAAATTGTATACCGGTCATTTTTACATTAACTACTTGTCAGAAGGTGAAGTGACTGGCCCTCTATCTCTTTTCAAAATGGTCTACGTGGCACGGGGAACATCGCATTGCTACGATTTCCACCGCATCGTCTCAACCCAAAGTGTCGGTATGAACTCTGTAAGCGTCCTATGGCTTGTGCAACATAATTTTTCTGATGCAATTCCTCATACTTAGATTTTTTATTTTTTATTTTATTTTTACGTGTAGACTCATTCCTGGTGCGATGCCTCCTTTCAACTACACTGGACATTTGCACTTCATTAACAGTCTGTATTAGTGCTGGGAGGTGGAGTGGCTATCACTATAAATCTTGAGCCTACTGCCATTAATCAACGTCGGAAGAAGCTGCCCGTTCAGTTTGCAGAGTTGAACAGCACCTCCTTCTGTAACATACTGTATCTGATATGGCCCCAACCATTGCGTCTTGAACTTCCTTGGAAACTTAACAAACTTACTGTCATATAGAAGCACTAGGTCTCCTATCTGAAAGCTCTTGCTCTTGATGTGTCTATCATGCCAAGCTTTTTCTTGTGCCTTCTACACTTTCTGATGGAATCCTGCGATGAAGCGGTCTTCCTCTACGGCAAGCAGCTGCGCTAGCCTTTCATTCATTATATCTGTATTAGCTATCTCGGTAATTTGAGAAACTCTTAAACTGGGAATAATATATTCCATAGGCATAACAGCCTCTTGTCCATACACCAAGCTGAAAGGTGTGTGTCCTATAAGTTTCTTGCATGTAGTCCTATAATCCCATAATACAGGATTAACCCTGAGGTCCCAATCATTTCTTTGGTTGTTACAGATCTTAGTAAGGGCATTTTCTAGAATCTTTTTAAAATCCCCCACTGTACCATTAGCTTGAGGATGGTAGGGAGTGCTCTTATGGTGCTAGATCTGGAATTCCTCCATCAAGGCCTCAATAGTGCGGTTCAAAAAATGTGTGCCTTGATCACTCATCAAAATTACTGGACATCCAAATCTACTAATGATGTTTTCAAAGATGAACTGTGCAGCTGTAGCAGCATCACAATTCCTTACTGCTTTAGCCTCTACCCACCTGGTGAGGTATTCTATTCCTATGATGATGTATCTCGCACCAGTTCGTTTTCCTGGTGGGTTGATAGGACCCACAAAATCTATAGCCCATTTGTCAAATTCCTGTAGCGTAATCTAAGGTCGCAGCGGCATTTCGTCTCTCCACGAAGGTTTTCCTACCCTCTGGTAGATATCGCAACATCTACAAAACTCCTTAGTGTATTTGTGCAACGTAGGCCACCATAACCCTGCTTTCAGGATTTTCTGAGCAGTCGGCTTTCCTGTGAAATGACCTCTTGCGGTACCTGAGTGTGCCTCTCTGATAATGGCCTCTTTCTCATGCGGCATCACGCATAGACGCAGGACTTCATCTAGACCTAACTTATATAGATGTCCTGCGATTAAAGTGAAGTTTGCTACTTTCACAACTAATTGTTTCTTCTGCTACCTAGTGAAGTCAACGGGTGCCCACCCTGTAGTGAGAAAGTGGATAATGCCTGTGTAATACTCATCTGCAATCTGGATGGAGAACAATTGCGCATCTAACAAATTATCCTCTAAATTACTTGGTTCTTCTCCTGAATCTATTCGTGATAGATGATTCGGTCCGGTATTTAATCTTTCTGGTTTTACAATGATTTCAAAATCATACTCCTGAAATAGAAGTAACCATCTACAGATCCTTCCCCCTAACACTGGTTTATTGACCAAGTACTTTAAAGCGAAATGGTCAGTGAACATCTTGAATGGGGTACCCAACAGGTAGTGTCTGAACTTTTGTAGAGCATACACCATAGCTAATCCTTCTCATTCTGTAGTGGTGTAGCTCTTTTCTACTGTAGATAGCTTTCTACTAGAATACGCGATCGGATGATTGATGCCCCCTTCTCCTGGATGCATTAAGACAATGCCCAGTGTGATGCTAGATGCATCCACATGAATATGAAATGGCTTATTCCAATATGGGAATACTAATATGGGTGTTGTAACCATCTTTTATTTAAGTGTATCTAAGCTTTGCTGGCATTCCTCATTCCATAGGAATTTCACATCTTTCTTTAATAGCTTTTCCATAGGTGCTGTGATCCTTGCATAACCCTTGATGAATTTTCTATAGTATCCGGTATGACCAAGTACTATCCTCAACTGCTTGACTGAGTTGGGTGCTGGTAGATGTACAATGGTGGAAATATTTGCGGGATCTACCATCAAGCCTTGTCTGCAAACAATGTGACCCAACAAAATATCAAATGGTGCACAAAATATACATTTCTTCAAGTTAAGAGAAATTTGATATTGCCTACATTTCTCTAACATGAGCCTTAGATCTCCTATATTCTTTTCTATTAATCCAAATATAGTCCAATCATCAAAATAGACTTCTAAGAATTTATGGATGTATTCCTTGAATACAACAACTACTACGCTAGAAAAGATAGTTGGTGCATTTTTAAGACCAAAGGGCATTACTGTATACTGGAATGAGCCCCATTATGTCGCAAAGGTGGTCTTATGTCGATCCTCATGATGGATTCTGATTTGGTGGTAGCCTAAAAATCCATCAGTGAAGGAGTAGACCTCCTGTCCTCCCATGTTGTCTAAAACCTCATCAGTAAACGGTGTCAGAAATGGGTCATGAAGTGATGCATCATTGAGTTTTTGCAAATCAACACAAATCCCGATTTCTCCTTTAGTTTTCTTTTCTTGCACAACCATGGGACTAACCCATTCACTTTCATCTACTGGCTCAATGATGCCTGCTACTAGCATCTTATCGATCTCATCCTTAACTTTTTCTTTATAGCGAGGATTCAATCTGTATGGATACTACTTAACTGGCCTAGCATCCTCTTTCAATGGGATCCGCATTACTCCCAGATCTCCTACTATTCCCTTCATCTCTGTGAACTTAGTGGGAAATAGGTCCTGATAGTCATGTAAAAGATCTGCAATGTGTCCTACTGTTTCATCATCCTAATAATCTCCAATAGAGGCAAACTTTGGTTCTATTTCTGTGCCAATATTGATCTTTTTAATCTTGATAGGTTCTGTGATAGCTAGGATCTCGAGTTTCGGTCCATCAACATCGCGAGTCCCTTCTAACTCTGGAATGTTGATGCTGCGAGGATTCTCATCCTCATCATCTGGCTCTGCTGCGAAGTTGTATCACTCTACCACATGTTGCAACTGGATAGCCCAATCAGATTGAGCTGAGACTGATTGGGTACAATCATCAAATATCTTAGTCTTTATAATGTCCAGGGCCTGATCAATACTTGGATACTCATATTCAAAAGTGAAAGTGAGTAAAAAGATGTCTATCATGAGTGGCCATGTGATGGTTCCTCTGCGCAACTCGGTCTCTATGTACTAGTTCCTTGGAACTGTGTCTAAAGTGTGAATGAATAGGTGAACCCATTCATCCTCTGAAATTTATGACCAAATATGTTCACAAATCTAAATATGTCACCTGGGGTCACTTTCTCCTATATATTTCTGCTGTAAGGGTTCCTTGTCGTTAGAGAACCTGATCACCATCAATATATTAAGGTCATCCCATGATGCGATATGTTCTTTACGTGCATGCCACCATCTTGTAGGTGTGGCTTTTACTGCAAGGTCCATAGTTGTCAACCTCTAGTCCTGAGGAATTTCCTGCTCAAACTGTTGTAAGAAGTTATTGACATCTGCTAAGCCATGAAATGATGGAATATTAATAATATCTGCACCAATCCATCATAGCGACTTAGTCATAAATGCACATCTGCGCGCTGAGACTTCGTAAAGTCTATCCTGCCAATTTTCTAGACCAACCTCCGAATCTGATGCGCATGAGCTGTCACATTGCCAACTGATGTTTCCTTCTATGGTTGGATTAATGTAATCACTCTCATTAGCTGTCATTTGATAGAGGATTTCCATGTTGCGTGCCTCTTCCTCTGCTTGGATAGGTTCAATATAGTGAGGACCCTGGAAAGGATCCAACGGTGCGATGACCCGAATCTGACTATCCTTAAAGGTCATTTGTCTTTACTTTAAGTCGATAACAGCCATGTTATCGATTTCCCAATCAATACCTAGTAGAGCTGGATATGGTCTACTATCACTAATGATCTCTATAACTTCAAAGTCTGGGAAGCTGCGGACTCCGTCGATATCAACTGGTACATGTGGTAATCGACCCAGTGGTGATACCCACTGTTGATTGGCTAGTCATAGATGGATAGGTGATCTGGCTAACTTAGGGCTACCCATCTGTTCCCATGTCTGCATAGTCAGAACACTTACCTCTGATCCTAAGTCTAGGATTACCTCATCCATTTCAAATTCTTCGACTTGTGCTGTGAGTCTCATCTCTCTTCCTGTTTTGGTATGGCCCATAATATTATGAACAACACACTGCGCACTGCTCACAGAAGAAGATGGCTGACACTGATCTATGATGCGCTGTAGCTCTCCGATAGCTTTTTCATTTCTAATGAGTTTCAAGCAACTCCACAGGAAGGATTGTACACTTCCTGTCAACTCATCCTCTTCGCATCTTCCCGATATGGTAGCCTACGATGTCTGCACAGGACTAACGCCACAATGTTTTTGCTACTGTGGTACATCCTTGCATGGCAGTACCTGTGATCTTGATGATGTAGGATCATGAAAGAAAGTTTGAGCTTCCTGGAATGTTTCTTTGTTCTTCTGCAGGTCGAGTGGTGTTAATTTAGTAGTGGCTTTGTGCACCCACCTTGGACCTATGTTCTTTTCTGCATCCTGCGATGTCGGACTAGTATAAGCACCACTGCGAGTCACAATGTTGAATCTTGGTTCTGGATCTTTCTGCTCAATGGCGATAAGCTGGATGTTCTGGTATACTGCTAGCTTAGGATCTCTAATATTGGCTATCAAGGTCAAACACTCTTCTATAGTGTGATCATAGGACTTGCAATAGTTACATGTCGTAGTAGGGTTCTGACAATCCCTAGCATAATGTCTTACAACTCCACAGTTCTAACAAGTAATAGGTCCATGGCCACGACCAAAGCCTTCACCACGACCAAAGCCTCCTCCACGACCTCATCCTCTGAATCCTCCTCCACGGCCATCACGAGCCGGTTCATGCTGTGGTCCTGCTACTGGACCAGGTGTTTCTTTCTGGACTCTGTACAAGTCATGCTTTCTCTCAACCATGAGATCATAAGCTCGGCAATTATGTTCATCACGACCTACGGACTTGCAGAAGTTACAATATTATTTCTTAGGGGTCCATACATACTTCTGAAGTAAAGGGAATTCCAGTGGTCAATGTCCTCTTGTTCTGCAGAGTTCACACCACAGCCCTTGAGTCTGTAATAAGGGGTTAGGAGCCCCACTTGCTAAATACTCAACAAATACTGGACAATTATCCTTAGTATGTCCCTATGCTTTACGCTTGGTACACCATAGCTCTTGTGCAATCTCTTTCCCTTTCTTAATCTCATGCATCTGTAACATGAGATTAGCTAACTGGTTTTGTAGGTTTGTCATACCTGTACTAGTCTCGGCTAGAGGTGAGGCCTCTAGTTTCATTTCCATTTCTAATGCTTCATTCTACATACGAAGTCTCTGTTGCATTAATGGAAGTATGATGTGCGGGAGCAGTGCTGCGATAAACCATTCCTTATGCTGCTTCGACGCAAACTCAGAGCTGACTTGGTCTATGAGGGCTTTGAATTTATGATCAAAGTCCCATACTGACTCTGTAGGTAACTGTTTAATGTCTTTGAGCTTTGTGATGCACTGTGACTCAGACTTAGGTTTCTTAAATTCTTTAATCATAGCAGTCCTGACTTGTATGAGCGTTCTACCCGGTGCTATAGTATACTTCACATACCATGTTAAGGATCTGTCTCTAAGTGTAGTGACCAACTGGACAAGTTTAATATGATCATCTTGAATCCCTTTAATGGTCCATACAGCTTCACATAAGAACCAATGTTGTTCCAGGTCTTCTGCCCCTGTACCCTTAAAGGTAGGTAGTTTCATGTCATCCCCCATTCTGTTTCTACGTGGTGGATGCTGGTTTGTTGTATTACTACCACTCGGTGGTGTAGTTGTAGGTGATATAGCAATAGTATGTACTGTATGTGAACTACTAGATGTAGATCCTGCGGGATTATCCTGAGTCCCGGTTTATTTTTGTGGGGTATAAGGGTGGTAAAGGATACCCTCTACTATTCTTTCTATATTACTTGGACTCTGTTCTCTAGTAGTGTCTGAACTATTTTCAAAGAGAGGAGCTCTGAAATCTACTTTATATTTCTTACCACTACGTGTACATCCAATTTCATCAAAGTCACTTTCAAACTCTTGTGACATTACACTTATTTACTTATTCATCTGAGACTATATCCATTACTCCTTCTTCATGTAATAACATCTTAATGGAAAAGTTTAAAGATCTTAGGTACTTACCGTGATATCCCTTGAAGAAGTACCTCTCTGCTTCGTTGAAGCTCTTTCTTTGATCGACTGCAAATTCTGTAACAAAGCCTTCCAGCAAACTTTCAAGCCAGAATTCTACTGTCCGCGAAATGGGATTATCAACGCTTTTCATGGTCCGAATTAGCTCCAGTGTCCAAACAATGTTTCTTTTCTTCTTGAATATGTTCTGATCAGTCAACTTTGATAACCATTCATACAACTCATTTCCATAGGTTGCAAAAAATATCATATGTATATCAGTGAAGATATGTTTTTGTAACCAGTCCTCTCTACTCAGTCTAGGACTCTTGTTTTATTTTTCAACAAATTATTTCTCCTTAGACTCAACCCAGTGGTTAAGTTCTTCTTTAGTAGGATGCCAATAGAACATTAGCTCGTCAGTTTGTTCAAAACCGACAATGGGACCATTTGTTGGTCTCTCTGGGCAGACCCGGGTTTCCTTTAATGTACCAACAAAACCCCTAGATCACTGGCCCTTTCGATGACAGACCGCAGAATGGCCTGAAGTCTCACCTGAAGTGATCTTGGATGGGTTGGCTGAGGACTCAAGTGTCCTCAGTCAGGTTCTGTAGCATCCCGGTGGTCGCGGAACTCTTCCTAGTCAGCGGGATCTCTCTGCGATGGTGACCTTTCTTACTCGCTGGTCCTGGGAGGGAGCGATCTCTTATCGCATCGTCGATGCTAGTGCGATGCACAAACTATCTCCTCTACTAGTCTCTTAATGCATGATATGCCACATCGCAGTTCCTCCAGCAGTGCGATATCCCTTTCTATACGATGATATCCTTTACGGTAAGGCTTCAATATGACTCTCACAGTCCAATGGCTTTTCTCATAGTATAATAGTTAAGCTAACAGCCTCACTTAGACTCCTACAGTATAATATACTTAACATCAACTATGCTAAACTTGCTGAACTCGTATATAGAATACTTACAGGTTCAACTCATAGTAATATTCCATGCTACTGTAACTAAAGATAGCATACATTTACTCATTCATTAACTGGTAGTAAATTTCATGTAATGAATAACAGATAACAGATAAATAAAGCACAATCACATGAATAGTCGCACAACACACTGATTTACGTGGTTCACCTCCAAGGGGGAAGTTACATCCACAGGAACTGGTTTTTATATTATATCTTGAGAGAGTAAACACAGTTCTGCTGCAACCTGATATGCAACTTGAGATCTTCTGGGAAACTCCACGCACACCGCCAGGAGCCCTTCTCTCTCAGATATCTTCTCTTATATTGCCTTCTCTTACAATATACTCTTCTTCTCTCTCTCTCTCTCTCTCTCTCTCTCTCTCTCTCTCTCTCAATCCCCGCGGATTATTCAATCCCTGTGGATTGTTACATACATGCTCTTAGAGCCAGCTACTGGTTACAGGAAGGTAACTACTGACTGAACAACAGAACTAGAGCTTAACTCTTACAATACTAAGACACTAGAGACACTTAGCTATCCAAATGTATANAGGCGGCCCGAAGGTCTCGCCATTACAACACTGTGGGCCTGTCCCAACAGTAACCCCAAAAACCCTAACTGTGAAAGTCGGCCTATCTATACTTGAACTGCCGCTTTCCATCACGCCATAGCTTTCTACAGTCTTCCACACTTCCCGAAGCTAATCGTGGTTATGGGTGTCGCTTCCTCGATCACTCCGCTTATGTCCTTCATCTTCAATTCCTTGGCCCGTTGCTCCTTTTCCTTTATGAGGGTAGCTGAGCCCTCCTATCTTTGCCACTACCTTAAGTGCAGTGGTTGAGCTCTGTCTTCTCGGTTTCTTAGGTACTATTCTTCTTTGACTTCCCTGTCCCGATGTAGTAGCTTTTCCTATAGCTGCGGGACCCTGCTCCAACAACGTCCGTATATGTGTTTCGGCAACAGAACCAATGTTGTAATCTCACATATCACATAGGGTTACCAATAATACACATAGAAACATATAACATTACAAACACAAGAGACAAGAATATGGATAAGGAAGTAACATATTATATTATATCATGAGGGTCCATACATACATAAACTGAACCACTTCTCATCTAGCTCAACAGCCTAATATATATTATTACAAATAGTTAGACATAACTACCTGTCAGTTCAATCAGCCGACATGACTTCATGTGGCCGACCTAATCTCCAATTAGTCGTATATTCGACTATTCGGCTCATCAAATAGCTCCTCCAACAATCCTCAGTCCTGTTCCCATGGAACAAAGGTAACTTCATCTCATCGCCCTCCATTCTTGACCTTCTTCCTACATATGTTGATCTACTACTACTATTAAAGTGTTTTTGGCACGTCGTACAAGTCAGTGTTGTACTTGTGTTTCTCTCTGATTGCGATGTAATGCATAGAGGTGTGGGTATGTTGCTGGTGGTGGTTGATCTCACCTCTACCCTCGGTTTAGTATGGGTCTGCTCATCCTGGTCATCACTATGGGGTAGCTTCATCCTGTGTGGTATTCCTTTGTGCTCTTGTGTTTCAATTGCAGCAGGACCTTCTCCTATCCTCTACCTCTTCTTGTGTCGAAACCTTGCTCCTCCTCTCATAACTACACTTTCTTCCCCATCTTCCCTCTTAGTATTGTCATAACTTGAACCCATCCACCCCATGTCATTATATTCGTCTCCCCGTTATCTTTGCAGTATCCACAACCCGTACACACCAGAGTTCTAATAGTCTAGGTACATCTTCAGTATGCCTTTTTCACAGACAAGCATCTTAATTGACAATTGCAATGATACTAAGAACCTACCTCTTGGTCTATTGAAAAATTCCCTTTTTTATTTGCTGTAGGACTTAGTAGTATCAACCATAAACTCGGTGATATAGCCTTCTAATATGCTATCCAACCAGAATTCAACGGCCTGTGATGCTTTGTTATCATTTTCCTAAAACTCCTAGACCAATTCCTAGGTCCATGACGTTGCCTCACCCCCTTGTAAATTGTTCTTGCGATAGGTAAACCATGCCAACCACTCATATAGGATCATCAAGAATTTAGAGAAAAAATACTCGTGTGGAGTTTCGTGTATGTATCTTTCCAACCACTTATCCTTCGTCAATCGAGGATTTTGATTTTCTATCTCAACAAATTCTTATAGCTTCTAGTCGAACCAATCTTGAATTTATGGTCTTGTTAGAGGCCACATGTCCTTCTGTTAGTTGCAATAAGGTCCCAAAAATGAAACCTATTTGTAGATAGAAACACAGCCACCAAAACCCATTCGACAAGGGTTCTAACTCTGTCGACAGCCAAACCACCACGATCTCCCTAGGCACTGGCCCAGATAGGTTTTACCCTATTTAGAAACACCCACAGAGTGGATGAGGTCTCAGCCAATATGTTCGAGGGAGATCTTACAGAACCAAGTTTATCTAGAATAGGAAAGGACAATGCGACATCAACTTAAAAGCTTAGTGCAACATTAACATATCTGACCATTTCCTTAGTCATTAACAAAATTATTCATCATTTTTCTTCATTAGGTCATATCATTCAATCAAAATAGCAGTAAACATATCGTTGTGCAAACAAATTCATTATAATAACATCATTTCACATAGGGAACCATCGCATCATATATACATGTCATAGATTCATATGACATTCATCATTGAAGCACAAAGAAAAATTAAACATGAAAACATAATGATCACATCGATTCAGATTAAGTTCTTCCTTTTCATATTACTTATGTGCAAAATCAACAAAGAATAGTCCATGGATCAAAAATAAAGATTTCCCTAGGTCCCTAGTGCTCTGCTTGTCAGAGATCTCTTTCACTTGTAATTCAACAACTACTTATAGGCTTGCACCTTTACATTCAAGGTCCACTTAGATAACTTCCTAACTAACTCATAACTTATTTTACAAAATGATGACCAATGTCCACAAAATATGGTCCAAAACAACAAAAAGTGACACAAAATATAAAAGATATTCCAATCTCTTCTTTGCGGGCTATTCATCCACTCATGCAGTGTCTTTGATATTACGCAACATCTGCGATGCTATGCAACTAATGTATCTGAAATCCCTTTCTAGCAATATTAAATACCTTCCAAGTCTGAAACTAAAGTTTATAAACCTTCTTGATGTGTTTGGAACCCCCAGAAATCAAACCTAGAGTGTAGTCCAAAAGGCTAGTTTTCCTGTGCAATTTCCTAAACATATGAAATATGTAAAAAACTGCATATAAATTTAAATAATTTCATATATATTTATTTCATATACATATCATATTCCTCATCCTCCAGTTCCTTAGAGACTATTATTAATGGTTTTTGTTTACACCGGTTGGGACTACCAGAAGCCAAAAAGTAGAATTGAGCGGAGCCGATTTAGAAACCTAAATGGGCCCAGTATCTAGGTTATTAAAAAATTGAAAAAACAAATCCTTCCATTCCCTTTTTATCCCACATTAAATCCCACTCACTCTCTCCTGATCTTATTAAATTTCCCACCTATCATCCTATAATATCAAAATTTGTTCTTTAAAATATAGTGCATCCGTAGTAGAGTTAGTATTTTGATATGACATCATATTAGGGATATTACAGTGGTATCAAAGCACTTTCCTCTACTTCTATGGAAATTATTCTCCCAAGTTGAATAAAATTACAGCCATGTCATACTCTAATGATGACTATGATGAGCAGTATGAAGAGTACTACAGATAGTATGAAGAATAAGAAATCATCTATTTTTATGGAAGCCTACCAAGACATGAATATGGTGAAGTATATTGGCCATCATATAGAGAATATATCACATCTTATTCTCACTTTGTTAAGAAATACTTGACAAAGATGATAAAATCATGTGAAAACATGCCTTGTTGTTACAAGGAGTATCTAGCTTTGGGGAAGAATATTAGTGCATTCATGACTTTCAAGGAGTATGTCTATCTCAAGTATGGATATTGGCCTCAAAATATTGATGATAATTCTTTAAAGAGTAGAAATGTGTCCATAGAGGAACCAATTTGTTCCACCTCTCTGAGAAAATAAGAAGAAAAATGAACCAAAGGTGAAGATTCATCAAATCCATCTGCATGTTCAAGATTTATGAGTTTGTTTGGTTCTTCTTTAAACAGAGATTCTAAATATTGTGACATGAGTATCGATAAATATTAATAAGTATCAATTTTCTTGGAGGAGAATATGAATGAGGTAGAGGCATATTTCCTTCAAGTGGAGTACAAGTCACCGCAAGGTGGTTGAATAGGAAAAGAGAGTAATGATGAATGCACTTCTAGCTTCATTGTGAGTCATGTCCAAACCACTGCTAAGGATTTTGATTCATTTAAGGGTGGTGAGATATATTTTGTATAATATCCAAAATAAGTTTATAAATCATATTTACAATCACCTCTTGAGCCACATAATGAAGAAAAAGACAAGGCCACACCACTTGGGTGTGAATCAAAGAATTTGGTGGTAGAGAAGGCCACCATAGTGTCCCTACATGAAGAGGGAAATATAAAGCACAAGTATGATAGTATTTCTTATTTTTGTAGCATCCATGTTTACTTACAACCACCTGGTCTATGGGAGGATGAAAATACTTCACTTTCATATGAGGGCTGAAAAATAAAGGGCAACTATGAGGGAGATGAATTCACTCCTAGTTTCTTTGTTGGTGATCAAAAAATAATTACAAAGGAGGGTGATGTTGTCAATGGTGTTAAGGAATATTTTGTATCACATCCAAAATAAGAACCTATGTTATATCTAAAATCGTCATTTGAGCTTCCTAACAAAGTGGAAGACCAACCCCCACTAGTTGGGTGTGAACTAGAAAATTTGAAGGAAGAACTCATGCAAAGGGATAAACACAGTTCAAATTTGTACACTACCTTGCAACATGATGAAGTTGCATCTACATCGAAGGAGAGGCTTGAATAAATAAGAATATACATCCCACTATCATCATTAAGGAGAGTCATGAAACATCTAGTCTTTCAACTAGGAAAACTGAAATAAATATCTATGAAGGGGAGCACAAGTTACTACAAGGTATTTGTAGTGAAGGAGAAGGAAAATTTTCCCATGAGAATAAATACAAAGATGTTGCAACAATGGAATACATAACTGAAATCCTTATTGGTGAGGATTGTGCAACAAAAGAGCAGGGTGTTCATTCATTTGACCCTACGACCAACGTTGTATAAGAACAATCCATAGAGATTAAAAACACTATGGACATGGTTGCAAGAGTACCTACGAATGGGTGCTCGAGTTTTAGTGAAACATATACTGAGGGATTTCCATCGCTCTATGTTAATGACATATATATTTCACTTGAAGAAAAGCTCCTGACATCAACTTCCATGTCACCACTAAAGTTTCATAAAGTTGATCCAAAAGAGAAGGAACACCAGTGGAAAATGAGAGATTAGTGACCAAAAAAATGACCAAAATCCACATATCAATAACCACTTTTCGTTTGGCAATCCCTGGTGGCTAATTTACGATCTTTTGTTACGCGACCAAAATTTGTCATTTTTATTTTGGTCATTTATAGCTTGTCAATTAGTCATTAATTTGGTCATATATTTTAATCAATGACCAAATATATGACCACATTTATGAACAACTTAATGACCACATAACAAACTAGAATATGACCAAATTTGGTCGTGTAATAAAAGACCATAAATTAGCCACCAAAACTGCTTTTTGGTCATTGATATGTGAATTTTGGTAAATTTTTTTTCATTTATATCTCATTTTTTGGTCATGTATCTCTCAATTTTTTGTCATTTTATAGACGAATTTTGGTCATTAATCTCATTTATTGGTCACTAATTTAATCATTTTTAGTTGTTTTATGTGTGGTTATTATATTTTAATAGTTTTAATGGTGTCGGTTATTAATCAATATAAATTTTTAATATGCTATTATGTTTAAATTAAAAAAAGAATCATATATTATTTATCATCATATAATACACATGTGAATTATGCAATGCCACATTAATTAGTTAATTACAACACTTAAAAATAATATAAAGTACAACCATATAATTTTTAAACCGCACAAATTATATTATATGAAATGTCAAGTATTACAATAAATATGAGTTTTCTCAAAAACCATTTCCATATAACTTTACATAAAGATCATTTAGTACACCGATGACTTTTCAAAATATTACAATGGCTAAACCATCCCACTTGTACTTGGACGTGCTTCTGAGCTTTATATCTGTGCACATGCTTCTGTATCCACACTGCAACAGTCTCCCTCCTCATGTTGTTATAAATCTTGAGAGTAAGGTTACCTACAAACAACACATGTTAAGCAATAAATTTTGTTGCTCGCTAAAAAGAAAAAACAAATAACTGAAAAATGTACATAGTGATTTCACAAGATTTAACATGGAAAAAAGAAACAATTCCAATAAACAATAGCTGTACTCAAAATGCATAAAAATTTAGAACCATCAAACCTACAAATACATGAACATGAAATACCTCTCCGTAAGGCCTGAAGATCAATGGAAGCATTGCGCAAATTAGCAAGAAATTCTTTCTGAGCAATATATGAATGAAATTTGCACTGAATATTTTTTGTCGAATTGCCTAATACCTCAATTCTTCTAACATATAATTCATCCATTTGACCTGCTCTGAGGTTGACATGGATTTATTGATTTATCAAAAATTGAAAACTATATTGAGCTACATAAAGGACTTCAAATTTGATAACATTGAACATAACACTTGATACCGCACTATAAAGGCCAAAGAGAAGGTAATTGTGATCTATAACTATGATCATGTTACCACCTAAGTTGTACTTAGTGTTTTTTTATCAAATGAACCTGGTGAACCGGACAAGGATAACTTGTTTGGACTTCAGAAGACCTTTAGAAGTGCTTCTAGGAAGTGCTTGTTGTATTATATCAAATGTTCAAACCCCCTTGGGGGAGTTGTAATAAATTATCTAGCATGATAGTGTCTCTAAAAGACTCAATATCTTAAACTTTATTTGTCAATCCAATTATCCCAAGGTGTTTTTTCCTTGGTTATTATTGGTCGTTGAATAAACGATTGATAATTTATGAGTTTTTCACTCAATACCTCCAAAGTTGGGGTGGTCGGCTTGGAATTTAGGCCTATTGAGGTTATTAGAGTATATGTGTCAATGTATAAACATTCTAGGCATCATGGTCGAGTCATATGAACATGTCTAAGTCCCCCTAGGTTTTTATTTTTTTTATTTTTTTTAAGTTTTAAAAATTTTAATTTTTCCACAAAAACTTAAGCTATTTTTTATTAGTATAATTAGAAAAAATGGTTTCGTAATAAAAGTGGGACAAATAATTAGTTTCAGTCATGGGGATGCTCATTTTCAAGCTAAGAGTACCATGTAAACCCACAGACCCACTTTTTTCAAGTTTTGAGTGATTTTTCATCACTTAGGTCAGAAAGCCCCAAAAAATCAATTATTGATTATTTTAATTAATAAATTGATGAATAATGGAGCAAATCCAAAACATCAACTTCCATGTCACCACTGAAGTTTCATAAAGTTGATCCAAAAGAGAAGGAACACCAGTGGAAAATTAGAGATTAGTGACAAAAAAATGACCAAAATCCGCATATCAATAACCACTTTTCATTTGGCAGTCGCTGGTGGCTAATTTATGGTTTTTTGTTACGCGACCAAAATTTGTCATTTTTATTTTGGTCATTTATAGCTTGTCAGTTAGTCATTAATTTGGTCATATATTTTAATCAATGACCAAACATATGACCACATTTATGACCAACTTAATGACCACATGACAAACTAGAATATGACCAAATTTGATCGCGTAATAAAAGACCGTAAATTAGCCACCAAAACTGCTTTTTGGTCATTGATATGTGAATTTTGGTAATTTTTTTTCATTTATATCTCATTTTTTGGTCATGTATCTCTCAATTTTTTGTCATTTTATAGACAAATTTTGGTCATTAATCTCATTTACTGGTCACTAATTTAATCACTTTTAGTTGTTTTATGTGTGGTTATTATATTTTTAATAGTTTTAATGGTGTCGATTATTAATCAATATAAATTTTTAATATGCTATTATGTTTAAATTAAAAAAAGAATCATACATTATTTGTCATCATATAATACACATGTGAATTATGCAATGCCACATTAATTAGTTAATTACAACACTTATAAATAATATAAAGTACAACCATATAATTTTTAAACCGCACAAATTATATTATATGAAATGTCAAGTATTACAATAAATATGAGTTTTCTCAAAAAACATTTCCATATAACTTTACATGAAGATCATTTAGTACACCGATGACTTTTCAAAATATTACAATGGCTAAACCATCCCACTTGTACTTGGACGTGCTTCTGAGCTTTTAGAGTTTTTTGAGCTTTATATCTATGCACGTGCTTCTGTATCCACACTGCAATAGTCTCCCTCCTCATGTTGTTATAAATCTTGAGAGTAAGGTTACCTACAAACAACACATGTTAAGCAATAAATTTTGTTGGTCGCTAAAAAGAAAAAACAAATAACCTAAAAATGTACATAGTGATTTCACAAGATTTAACATGGAAAAAAGAAACAATTCCAATAAACAATAGTTGTACTCAAAATGCATAAAAATTTAGAACCAGTAAACCTACAAATACATGAACATGAAATACCTCTCCGTAAGGCCTAAAGATCAATGAAAGCATTGCGCAGAGCAAGAAATTCTTTCTGAGCGATATATGAACGAAATTTGCACTGAATATTTTTTGTTGAATTGCCTAATACCTCAATTCTTCTAACATATAATTTATCCATTTGGCCCGCTATGAGGTTGACATGGATTTATTGATTTATCAAAAATTGAAAACTATATTGAGCTACATAAAGGACTTCAAATTTGATAACATTGAACATAACACTTGATACCGCACTATAAAGGCCAAAGAGAAGGTAATTGTGATCTATAACTATGATCATGTTACCACCTAAGTTGTACTTAGTGGTTTTTTTATCAAATGAACCTGGTGAACCAGACAAGGATAACTTGTTTGGACTTCAGAAGACCTTTAGAAGTGATTCTAGGAAGTGCTTGTTGTACTATATCAAAT
Source organism: Pseudotsuga menziesii (assembly GCA_001517045.1). NCBI lineage: Eukaryota > Viridiplantae > Streptophyta > Pinopsida > Pinales > Pinaceae > Pseudotsuga > Pseudotsuga menziesii. The sequence continues at coordinate 182,422 of LPNX010578740.1, read as the reverse complement.
GTTCAAACCCCCTTGGGGGAGTTGTAATAAATGATCTAGCATGATAGTGTCTCTAAAAGACTCAATATATTAAACTTTATTTGTCAATCAAATTAGCCCAATGTGTTTTTTCCTTGGTTATTATTGGTCGTTGAATAAACGATTGATAATTTGTGAGTTTTTCACTCAATACCTCCAAAGTTGGGGTGGTCGACTTGGCATTTAGGACTATTGAGGTTATTAGAGTATATGTGTCAATGTATAAACATTCTAGGCATCATGGTCGAGTCATATGAACATGTCTAAGTCCCCCTAGGTTTTTTTTTATTTTTTTTTTTAAGTTTTTAAAATTTTAATTTTTCTGCAAAAACTTAAGCTATTTTTTAATAGTCTAATTAGAAAAATTGGTTTCATAATAAAAGTGGGCCAAATAATTAGTTTCAGTCATGGAGATGCTCATTTTCAAGCTAAGAGTACCATGTAAACCCACAGACCCACTTTTTTCAAGTTTTGAGTGATTTTTCATCACTCAGGTCAGAAAGCCCCAAAAAATCAATTATTGATTATTTTAATTAATAAATTGATGAATAATGGAGCAAATCCAAAATCCTGGTCAGTGGATTCTCAAGAAATTTGAGTGAAATTAGTTAGATTGGCATAAGACTGATTGGATCTAACAAGTCCTTCATTGAATGAGGTGATCTGGATAGATCCAGAGTTGAACTTCATCCTCCTTTATCGGGAATTGTTCCCTCTCTCTCTTTATCTTCCACACGTGTGGGATCTTATGGAAGCTCTGTGGTTGAGGTGTCAGCTCAATCATCCCCTCGATTGATAAGTAGGCTTAGTGGAATCTTAGTTTAGCTTCAGATCAGGAATTAATGGACTCTCCTTTAGCTACAGTGGTATGTCTCATTGGGATTTGTGCCCCCCCTAGGTTGGATCTCCTATTTTTTGTATAAATAAAGCTCAGATCACCTCTTCCAAGCTAGTTAGAACTGGGATTGAGGTGATGTTTCTATTGTATTTTTGTTATTGTTCATTTGAAATAAAGAGAAGCTTTGGAGGCAAGACGGTGTCATGTCATTGTATGTGTGGATGAGCATTGCCATGTTTTACTGAGGTAACCTGTATCTATGTTCATAATTTGCTGATTGTTTGTGGATTCATTGCTAAGATTTATAATCAGCTTATTATAATCTTGATAGGAAACGTGCTTTTCAATAATTTTATTGGCCACCTCTTTCCTTTGATGCATGTTTAGAGATCTAGATTCAGCATGTTTTATTAGTTTATATGCATGTTATTCTGAATCTCTGTGTATGTATTGACCGGATCTCACAAGTATTTTGGCAAGTATTTGATTTTAGTTGCAGGTTCCTAGCTTGGAGAGGATGTCGATCTAGTTTTATTCTTCACTCTCTCCAAAACCATTCAAATGCATGGTCCCTTGACATTCCACCTGAAAGCTCCATGGTTGATCTTCAAGGTTACCAACACTCTTCCTCTCTCTTCCTCCTTATAAAAATCCAAAGCTTAATTGGTTAATTTGGTTGCAAGATTTTTTATAATTTAGATTTTTCATATTAAATTAAAAATTACATAGATCTACTATTTCAAAGCTCATAGTCTAGATCTCATTTCTAAAAAGTATCATTAAGCATTCTAGATCTAGCTTAGGGAAATCGTTCATTTTGCATGGAAAGTTAAAGATAATCCATAGGTTGCATGCTCTAGATTTCCTTTTCTATTTTAAAAAATTTAAATTCAGCAATCAGTTCATATTTCATTTGCTGCACAAAAATCAAGCCAAGATCCCATGGAAAGCTTTCTTTCCTTGGTTCCTTTTTCACCGGTTTAGCTAGTTTTAACTTAGTTTTGTTTGAGTTAAAGTAGGTTGACCCAAAGGTACTATTAAAGTTATTTTGGAAATATTTCATTATAGCATGATTGCTGTTTTTTAGCATTTTTAACAAAAAAAAAATAAGATGCTGTTCGAAAGTGGCCTCGGGATCGTTCAAATCCCCCCAGGGGTTGGCTGAAATCTTAAAATTTTGGAAAGTTGTAAGATATTGGTTTCATCCTGTAAAAGGACCAAGAATTTTTTGATATTTCAGTTTTATTATATTGTAATCAATAATAATAATAAAAGGAAATTTTTTTGAGTGGGCTCTTTCGAGCCTACTCCCCATCCCCCTAAGGGGGATTTGCGTCCGTTTCATTTCTTTGCATTTTTCTCTTTTTTCTGTTCTAGTTTAGTATTGACAAGTAGGATTCTATACTTTGATAATATTTTGCATTATTCCATATTTTCCTTTCCAAATTAATCATACTACTTACCCCATGACTTCCCGATTGACCCGCAAGGGGAAACAAATGCATGGTAGGACTAATTAGAAAACCGGTGTTGTGTATCTCTGATTCCATTTTTCATTTATTGTTTTGATAGTCATATTAAAATCAACGCCTCCTTGATTCCCTGATTGAGGTCCACTTTGACCGAAATATATTTCTGTAGGATTTTCTTTCTAACAAGAACACCTCTTCTAAAATTTACTAAAAATAATGAAGACTCCAGTGTGTATGCTCTGTACTTGGTTGTGGTTAGTCTGATTAGTCAAGCTGCATCAAAAGCAATTAAGTGACTAGATTAATTAGTCCTCACCTCCCAAATTGACAAACCATCAGGCAAAAATCCAACACCTCGAACAAACTGTAAGTGGTGCCAATATACCCAAAGGAGTGGGAACAACTGGAAAGTGACCTCGAGGTGCCAATATCTCTCACACCCTGATGGGTGTGCTATGAACAATAGTCTCTGAGACTCTATTCTATCCCACAAACACCTTGCGGGTAGCCGTGAAAGTTCTTTTTTGGACATACTCCAAGTACCCCTCGGGTATATCTGGAGTCCGCTTTTTCCCTAATTTAATTCATTCACATTCCACATTAACTTAAAATCTACCAAGAGACATTTGCAAAAAATTCATTCAAGTGCATGCAAGCACATTATTTTCTATATTGACTCCATTTTAAGGCACTGCCTATTTTCTTTCTATATATATATATATATATATATATATATATATATATATATATATATATTGTGTCTCAGCATTGTGCTTTCGTGCGCTCATTTTTTATCTTGTCATCTATGGTTGTTTATGGTTAAATTTCAAACTACTAAGTAACTCATTCAATTTAACATCACCATACTAAATAATTTTTCCTTAGTAACTTAATAGGGTCTAGTCCCCTTGGCTTCATTAGGAGTTGAGCCTAAACGGAGGAGTCAAGAACAAGGTGACAACCTTGACTCGAGACTTTCCCCCAAGGACACACCGAGTGGCCTGAATATTTCTTCCACGTAACCCAGGTGTGTGAAAGGCGGCAACACTTTTTAGCATTGTTTCTGGGGTTAAATCTTTTTAATCCCGGAGTAGAACTTTTGTTTTATTCCATTTTGTTTTTTATTTGTTTGATGAATCCTTAAAGTAGATATTTAATTTTCATCTGGTGAATCCACTGAACTTTTTCAAATTTTTACAAAGAAAAGCAAAAAATATTTTTGTGAGAGTTCTTAAATGTATATTTTTATTCTCACATGGAGACTCCATTGAAGGGATCAAACCCTTGTTTCTCACAAAACTTTTTGAGATTGATTATGTGTAGGTGATCCCACATAACAATGAAATTTAAGGTTCAACTCCTTTTTTCAGTTCCAGACATTCTCCATGATCACTTATTCTTGATATGGATATTAAAAGAATAGAATTTGTTGCTCGAGCTTCCTATGATTGTCCTCCCATTGATTTCTCTAGGATCCCTAGCTTTCCTAATCGTCTCGCTAGTGAAACGACATCTACTTCCCTTCCATGCTTTTGGGGGGATGATAATGATCACTCAGCCAGATTCCATGTTATGATTTTTCTGTCACATATGAGTCAAAACAGCATTCAACATGAGGATTATATGATGGTGATGTTTTCTCATTCTCTGCAAGGGGACGCTTCATGTTAGCTTCATGAGTGTTTTCTTGAGAAATCTATTACTTCCCTTGCAAAGTTCTTTGAAATATTTTTGAAGCAGTGGCATTATGATGGAAATGATATTGAATCATTCAGTGCTAAATTATTCATTGATACCAATTTGAGGTACTTCTTTCATTGGAAAGAGCTTCATACAGAGTACCCTAAGATATCTAGTATCAACATGGTGTACAATAACCAACATTCATAAATCCATTATGAACCCATCGAATCTGTGCATAAAGAGCCATTAATTGAAAAAATTGTTGAAGATCCTCCTCATGTAACATCAACAGAGAATAGTGATGATTGGGAATGCTTTCATGATTATTTTAGTGATGATGATCGCATTTGTACTCTAGATCTACCTAAGAATGAAATCATTGCAAAATATTATAGTGAAACTTATGATGAAAACCGTAATGTGCATGATGGGACTCCTACCTGTTCTCCATATAATGATGATAGTCTCTAAGATTTACTGCCCTATTCCCATTTTTTTGAAGAAGATGAGTATGAAAATGAGGACAAGTATAACTTGGATCATGACACAACTGACAAAGACTCCCTTATGTCCGACAAAGATGTTGAAGAGGAGTCCTAGACATTCATGGAAAATCCAATCTATCAGGAAAATAATGAACCAAAAACTTTGGATGGTTTTGTTGATTCTCATATCTATGGCATATATAAAGGAGAGAACATGGACCTTATGGCCTTGGAAAATTTTGATATGGAAAAGGAGCATGCAGTGTATCCATATGATCAGTCTGAACCATATATCACTATCAGTAATGAAGACAAAGAGAACTTGATATCAGAATGTAATATCAGCAATGGAGAATCCATCACATCTGACATATATGGAGGTGATGACTATTGGAATTTTTGTGAATATATTATTAAGAATCCCATCTATTATATATACAGCAAGGGGAGTGTCTATTTATAAATTTGTGGAAGTCCAATTTACTATACTTCCACAGAGGGAAGCATGGATCTGGAGACCTGGAAAAATCCTAGTATGGAAGAGGAGCATTCAAAACTCTTATATGATCATTTAGAGTCATATCATTCAGATTCGTACAAAGGTATCAATAATGAAGACATTGAGAAGCAGTGTTGTGAAAAGACAGATGTGATGCAGTCAGTGGAATATCAGTCTCAACTATCATCTTCACATATGGAGTTTCCTTATGATTTGGAGCCACTTGGGGCTTATATAATGAGCTATCATATGATAAGCCTTGATGATCAGTATGATGCTGTAGTCAATCTACCTCATCACTCTGATTTGTATATCAACCCTATCCATTCATGGATAGAAGTAGCTTGTGCAAGCACATACTAGTTTGGGAAGCAATTTGATGAATTATTATATTTTTATGATCTCTCATCCATCCCGCCCATTCCGGATCATCACGCAGGTTTGCATTTTCTGAATAAGGTATCCTTACTTTAGCTGGTAACCAAAGACAATGAATTTTTTTTTATGTTAATAAAATACTAAGGTGGTTACATTGGATTCCTGATTACACTTAACCCTTTTTATATCATGCCTAGAGTAGGAAAATAAGCTCTTTGAAAGAGAGAATTTACTTTTTGCATTTCTATTTTTGTACTTGGCTATAATAAAACTTTGCTTCCATTATTTAGTTACATTTATTTTGTTTAAATAAATCAGCTTAATAGTTCATTTGGTTTTTATATAAAGCTTGTGCTACTGAGGTTTTCTTGTCAAGTTGAGATGTTTTTACATGGTGTACAAACCAGATATTCTGGTGTTCTCGTATCCTCTCCTTGCCCTATGACAAAATCTAGCACAGTCCCATAGTTGGAGCCAAATTTTACCATGTAAGTTGTACTTAGTGGTTTTTTATCAAATGATCATGGTGAACCAGACAAGGATAACTTGTTCGGACTTCAGAAGACCTTCAGAAGTGCTTATGGGAAGTGCTTGCTGTACTATATCACATGTTCATACCCCCTTGGGGGAGTTGTAATAAATGATCTAGCATGATAGTGTATGTAAAAGACTCAGTCTCTTAGAATTATTTTGTCAATTCGATCAGCCCAGGGTGTTTTTTCCGTTGGTTAATATTGGTTGTTGAATAAACGAGTGATAATTTCTAAGTTTTTCACTCAATACCTCCAAAGTTGGGGTGGTCGGCTTGAAATTTAGGCCTATTGAGGTTATTAGAGTCTATGTGTCATTGTATAAACATGATAGGCATCATGGTTGAGTCATATGAACATGTTTAAGTCCCCCTAGGTTTTTATTTTTTTTTAATTTTTTTAAGTTTTCAAAATTTTAATTTTTCCACAAAAACTTAGGCTATTTTTAATAGTCTAATTGGGAAAATTGGTTTTGTAATAAAAGTGGGCCAAATAATCAATTTCAGTCATGGGGGTGCTCATTTTTCAAGCTAAGAGCACCATGCAAACCCATAGTCCCACTTTTTTCAGGTTTTGAGTGATTTTTCATCACTCAGTTTAGAAATCCCCAAAAAATTGATTATTGATTATTTTAAATAATAAATTGGTGAATAATGGAGCAAATCCAAAATCCTAGATCAGTGGATTCTCAACTGATTTGATTGAAATTAGTTAGATCGACACTATATTGACTAGATCTGACAAATCCTTGACTGAAGGAGGTGATTTGGACAGATCCAGAGTTGAACTTTAGGCTCTTTTATGGGGAATTGTGCCCTCTCTCTCTCCTCCACATGTGTGGGCTCTTTTGGAAGCTCTGTGGTTGAGGTGTCAGTCAGCAGGTTGATGTGTCAGCTCAATCAACCCCTCGATTGATGATTAGGATCAGTGGAATCTCAGTTCAGCTTCATATCAGGAATTAATGGACTCTCCTTTAGCTGCAGTGGTCTGTCTCGGGATTTGCGCCCCCCCTGGGCTGGATATCCTATTTTTTGTATAAATAAAGCTCAGATCACCTCTTCCAAGATAGTTAGAACTAGGATTGAGGTGTTGTTGCTATTTTATTGTTGTTATTGTTCATTTTAAATAAAGAGAAGCTTTGGAGGCAAGACGGTGTCATGTCATTGTATGTGTGGATGAGCATTGCCATGTTTTAGTAAGGTAACCTGTATCTTAGTTCATAATTTGCTGATTGTTTGTGGATTCATTGCTAAGATTGATAATAATCTTATTATAATATTGATAGGAGCAGAGCTTTTCAATACGTTTATTGGCCATCTCTTTCCTTTGATGCATGTTTAGAGATCTAGATTCAGCATGTTTTATAAGTTTATATGCATGTTATTTTGAATCTCTGTGTATGTATTAACCGGATCTCACAAGTATTTTGGCAAGTATTTAATTTCAGTTGTAGGTTCCTATCTTGGAGAGGATGCTGATATATTTTTATTCTTCACTCTCTTCAAAACCATTCAAAGGAATAGTCCCTCGACATTCCACTTGAAAGCTCCATGGTTGATCTTCAAGGCTACTAACACTCTTCCTCTCTCTTCCTCCTTATAAAAATCTAAATATTAATTGGTTACCTTGGTTGAAATATTTGTTATAATTTAGATCTATCATATTAAAGTAAAAATTACATAGATATACTATTTCAAATCTCATAGTCTAGATCTCATTTCTGAAAAGTATCATTAAGCATTCTAGATCTAGCTTAGGGAAATCATTCATTTTGCATGGCAAGTTAAAGATAATCTGTAGGTTGCATGCTCTAGATTTCCTTTTCTGTTTTAAAACTTTTAAATCTAGCAATCAGTGCATATTTCATTGGATGCAAAAAATAAATCCAATATCCCAAGAAAATATTGCTTTCCTTGGTTCCTTTTTCACTAGTTTAGCTAGTTTTAACTTAGTTTTGTTTGAGTTAAAGTAGGCTGACCCAAAGGTACTCTTAAATTGATTTTGGGAATATTTAATTATAACATTATTTTTGGTTTTTATCAGGTTTAACACAAAAGAAAATAATCTGCTGTTCGAAAGTGGTCTCGGGATCATTCAAATCCCCCCAGGGGTCTCCTCTTTGACTGAAATCTTAAAATTTTGGAAAGTTGTAAGATCTTGGTTTCATCCCGTATAAGGACCAAGAGGTTTCTGATATTTCAATTTGCTGATATTTTAACCAATAATAATAAAAGGAAATAACCCAAGGGGGGATTCGCGTCCGTTTCATTTTTTTTTGCATTTTTCTCTTTTTTCGTTTTAGTTTAGTATTGACATGTAGGATTGTATACTTTGATAATATTTTGCATTATTCCATATTTTCCTTTCAAAATTAATCATATTACTTACCCCACGACTTCCCGATTAACCCGTAAGGGGAAGGAGATGCGTGGTAGGACTAATTAGAAAAATGGTGTTGTGTATCTCTGATTCCATTTTTCATTTATTGTTTTGATAATCATAATAAAATCAAACCCTCCTTGATTCCACGATTGAGGTCCACTTGGACCGAAAGAGGTTCCTCGACGGTTTTCTTTCTAACAAGAACACCTCTTCTAAAATTTACTAAACATAACGAAGACTCCAGTGTGTATGCTCTGTACTTGGCTACAGTTCATCCAATCAGTAAAGCTACATAAAAAGTACTTGAGTGACTAGATTAATTACTCCTCACCTCCCAAATTGACAAACCATCATGTGAAAATCCAACGCCTCGAAGAAACTATAAGTGGTGGGAAAATACCCAAAGGAGTGGGAACAACTGGAAAGTGACCTCAAGGCACCAATCTCTGTCACACCCTGATGGTTGCGTTATGAACAATAGTCTCTGAGACTCCGTTTCAGCCCAAAAACACCTTGCAGGTATCCGCGAAAGTTCACTTTTGGACATACTCCAAGTACCCCTCAGGTATATATGGATTCCCCTTTTTGCCTAATTTAATTCATTCACATTCCACATTAACTTAAAATCTACAAGAGACATTTGCAAAACATTCATTCAAGTGCATGCAAGCACATTATTTTCAGCATTGTGCTTTCGTGCACTCATTTTTTATCTTGTCATCTATGGTTGTTTATAGTTAAATTTCAAACTCCTAAGTAACTCATTTAGTTTAACATCACCATAATAAATAATTTTTTCTTGGTAACTTAATAGGGTCTACCCGCCTTGGCTTCATCGGGAGTTGAGCCTAAATGAAGGAGTCAAGAACAAGGTGACAGCCTTGACTCGAGACTTTCCCCCAAGGACACACTGAGTGGATTGAATATTTCTATCACGTAACCCAGGTGTGTGAAAGGTGACAATAGATCCAAGGAACATTTAAAAAATAAAACCTACTCATGATTAAGATAACTCAATTTTTAATATAAATCAGGAGAAGAACTCAACTGTATGATCATTTCTATTTTATAATAACATTTGTGATAGAACAATACATGTATGAAGTTATTTCTTTTGAAAATACATCACTCCTACAATAATCCTGGTGATCCTTGTTATTATTGCTTGGATTTTTAAAGAATTCAAGAGGTGGAACCTAAATGAGTGAGAACGGAATATTTTCAAATGCCAATGGTAGACAATCCAATGAAAAAAACTGGACAATTCAATTTTTTGCTAAGAAAGTAATTCTTTCGTAAAAGTAACAAATATACTAAAAAGAGGATAATAAAACTCCTCCAGACCAAATACACAACATAAATACATACAAGAACTTGATTTTTTTTACTTAGTTGCAAACAACGACACAATTATGATAACTGACAATATATGTATTCGTGAAACTTTTTCAAACCATAATAATAATAAATATTTCCAATATTGACTAAACAAGTTACCTTTATTTTACAAACCAATATAAATTAAACTACAAGACCTTATAGTATAATGTCCCTCACTTACGGTTGGTAAATACAATTGGTGAAATTCCAAAGAGAGGATCGAGTCGCTTTCCCCCAACAAACTAACATACTATGTAAACTCTTCAAAATACAAACACAAATGGTAATTAAGTAATGAGATAAAAATAACCTTATATCTCAGGATGGCTCAAAAATATTCCTTTTTATGGGTATGTGGCCCTTCTTATGGAAGAGGGTTCTACGTTTAGTCCTTTGTGTTGTTGGCAGGATTTGGTAAAAATAATGAAAAAACACTTGAAGGGTTTCTCATTGGCCCATTGTGACAAGGCTTAAAGGGTAGATGACCCCTAGGATAGAGGCTCACCTCGGTGGGCTTTGAGACATAAAGGCCCTTGCTAAGTCACAAGTTACTAATATATCTGGCTTGCGGGCTGTTGAATATACTATTGGTAAGTTGCTGTTCTCATGGTTTAAAAAAAATAATGAAAAACTGACCGTATGTCATTATGTTTGAACTGTGTGAAATGATAAAATTCTAATATGGATAAAACTATAAATCATAAGATGGATGAAGAGTTAAAATCTATGTGAAGTGACAGAACTGTAAAGTGGGTTTGTTCACAGACACTATTGAGCTTGACTGAGTTGTTAAATGAGGAGTATCTATTTAATCAAATTAACCCGGGACATGCGCTTGGTTTTATCCATTGAGGTGCAAAGAATCCATGGACTATCTAAATTGTCCAAAACCCTCACATTCACCTGGTAATTTTGCACCTGACTTTATCCCTTGAGGTTCAGAGCATCCATGGACTATCTAAATTGTCAAGATTTAAACCCTCACAGATGCATTAGTTAACTATGTTGACCACATGAATGTGGTACCATATCTTTGAGGGTTTTGAACCTACTTCTAATCACTGAAAGTGATTTAGTTTAACCACTCGCACATAACCTGCTTGGCATTGGATGGCTAGTTCTGTTATTTTTACAATTGTGTTCGATATTTGTAGAAACAATTCTCGTTGTTAGAAAATTGTTTGTTTCTAATTTTCTACCAACTTTTTCTTGGTCACGGATGGATGGGTTTCCTTCAGTTGGGATATACTAGCTGATTAGTTATTCTAAGATAAGCTATAAGAAGGATGTTCTCTGGAGTTGCGGGCATGAAAACCCTATGATATATTTATTGCAAGTTTGCAACCTTCCATTAGTATAAATGGTGTTTTATCGGGTATCCGTTGAGTACTTGTCAGTTGTATCTATTCCATTGGATTGTTTCTTTATGATTGTGTGCACTTATATGATAAAAGTAGCACCTATGTGAATGCATTTATCCCATATAGTGATACCCACCTGTAATTATTGGTTTTTAGTGAATAACATCTATGTGATTTGTTCTTGGTTTTCTACAGTATTCTACTACACTAGATGTTATATTGAACACCTTTGTGTAACTATTCTTAATATCTATTTGATTAACACTTCCCTTGATGACTTTGATCATTTATGTTTTAAAATAGATATGTTTAGATAATTGGGTCTATTCTTTATAGTTGTGTAGTTATGTTTTTCTTGTTCTAATGTTGTCCCATTAGCGTGAGTTATGTATTTATATATTTTTCCAAGAAAAACCTTTTATGGAAACTTGAGGAATGCTTCTCTGCATTCTAGATGGAATCTTTAATATCTTAGACTAGGCACCTGCTGGCATGGAACTAGCCACATGCTAGCAAAATTGGCCACAATAGTTTGAGACTTTCAGATAAGGCCTAGGGATGAGGTATCTATCTCTATATTTATTTCATCTCTTTAGCTTGGTTAGGGCATTTTGTTCATGTCTCTATTCCCAAATAAAGGGTATACATATTGTTCACGTCTGTATTCCCAAATAAAGGGTAGACATATTAATTTAGAAAAAAAAATTGAATGTATTATTGTATACCATAGGTTTAGGACTGTACTCACTTGCATGGAATTAGCCACATGCCTAGCAACATTGGCCACAACAGTTTGAGGATTTTAGTTAACGCCTTGGGATGAGTTATATATCTCTATTTATTTCAATTCTTTAGCTTTGACATGGAATTTTGTTCATGTATACATTCCCAAATAAAGGGTAGACATATTAATTGAGACCATTTTTCAATGTATTATTGTATCCCCGAGGTTTAGGACCATTATTTATGCTCAATTTTAATTATAATATCCACTTAATCAGTGCCTCTAAAGGAGAAGGAACTGCCATTATAAATTTTCTCGTTGCAAATGCAAAGTTTATGACCTACTGATATAAATTTAATTGTTGCATTTTCCTTTTTCATTGCTGGTCATATGGTTCGGTAATAGTGTGAGAGGGATGTAGGAGAGGACCTGTCACCTATTCCAATGCATGTATGCATATTGAAATGCTTCAAGAAACATACCTCAAGGTGCTGCAGTGCAAAGAGAAGGCTTCCTTCATTTCAGGTGTCAGGTCTGTTGAAATATTGAAACTTCAAAGAATATTCTATGTGTATCTTTTTGTGGTCCCCGACGGTCCTACCGGGAGAATCGCTTGTATTACATTGTACCTTGATGCTCCTAATCGGAAGAACTAATAAGATTCATGAGATAGTCCCCTCTAATTGTAAAGGTGGGTCATCAACACCCCAGTGTGGTTACTTGAGCCTACATGTGTAACTCGAGCCTACATGTTAAATGAGTTAACTTAAGTGAACGGATGAATATAAATAGAAGTGTAGTGCTCCTCATTTGAGACACACACACTCTCACTTTTGTAGCACATTAGTGGAGAAGAGAAGTAGTTGGAGAAGGAGGAGGATCAGGCTTTGATCTCCTTGCTGGTTTTATCTTTTATCTTTTTGGGGCCTCTTTATTGAGGAAGCTTTTGCTGGGTTTTTCCCTTTAGGGTTTTCCCAAGATAAATCTTTGTGTTCCTTTTTTTTATGGTTGTGCTTGTATATCTTTCAATGATTCTGTTTATATGCTTTTATCATGAAAATGAAATGAAATACTGATGTCTTTGCTAAGCATATCAAAATCTAACATGGTATCAGAGCCACCCTGAAAAGAAGACATTGTGCAGCTACAGAATATAGGGCTTCTTAATTTTTGATTCTCTCTCCACAATTGATCAGCAAAAGAAGGCTAGGATGACTCTTCATTGAAGGGTGCATATTTATGTCGAAGCGGAATTCGATTCCAAGCATTTTCAGTTTTCGATGCGGGAAATTAGGGATTCTTGCAGGAGAAGAATTTTTTAGTGAGCCTAGCATAGGATTTCTCTTTTCATCGAAATAAAATTCTAGAGACCTGGATCAAGTTTTTTAGTTGGGTGAAACTCTAGGAAAGTCAAACCCTAGTTTGACCTCGAGCTAGAAAAACCCTAAATACTAAAACTGCTAAGTTTTGGTACATTTGCTATATCCTGAGATTGGAAAAGGTTCAGGAGATAAAAATTGCAAATACTGAATACCAAATCCTGATGTACACTGTGTCCAAAATTCCGCCTCATATGTGCTATATTGTGTGAGATATGATCCCTCCAAGTTAGGGTTCTAGTCTCTTCCAAAATTCATCCCTAAACAGGACACCTAGGGAACATTGCTATAGCTTCAGATAAAGAGGTCCAAATTGAATTCCTGAGGATGTTCCAGAAATATCACATAATATAATTTCCGTGGTCCAAATTTTAGAACCATAATATGAAACAGTGACACATGGTAGTCCGTACAACTTCGCTGTTCTGAAAAGTCCTGTAACAGGTCACCGTGGGAAAAGGATCATAAATCCCAATTCATGAAACCAATTCTGATGAAACATGTGGTGTTAGATCAATAACATGCGAGGTTACCTCAATGCGAAATTTCAGATACATAGGAGCAATAATTTCATAGATATCATAGAAACAGTGATAGGAATTTCTGCAGAAGAAATTGGAAAACTAGGGCTTCCTGTTCTGGGAGCTTCCCTCCACTGTTTTAAGAAAAGGAGTACATTAGACAGATCCATTTGAAGAGATATATATTTCTATCCAATAAGATCTTAAATATTCCAAGTTTTTAAAATTAGGGTTTCTCTAACAAACCCTAAATCAGCTAGCTCTAGAAGCAGGACGGACACCTCAAATAGGTAAGATCTAATCTTATGCTATTTGCATTTGAGGTTCTCATTTCAAAGTGATATATCACATCAGCTTGATGATAAGCTTGGTAAAGTTGAAAAATTCCAAGAATGGAAGTATTTTATCTCTCTGAATAAAATGAATTGGACACCTACATAAGTAGAGAGGTTCCAGTTCCATACGGAGATGGGGCTCAAAGCCTTACACAAGAAGAACTTGATCAAGGCCAAGAAGATCATTGTTGATTCAATCACGGATCAAATTGTACCACAAGTGTCTTCCCTAAAGACATCGAAGATGTTTGATTCCTTGATAAATCTATTTGAAGATAAGAACTTAAATCAGAAGATGGCTTTGAGAAAACAGTTGAAGAATGTGAAGATCCAGAATGCAGAACAACTTGAAGTAGTAGAAGAAGAAGTGGAGAATGCAGAAATTGTGATAGCCACCTTGAATGGCCTCCCAGGATCATGGGATTCATGCAAAGAATGTATGCAAGAAGGAAGTAATTGCTTTCATCTCGACTCATAAAAAGAGAAGAAGAAGATGGAAGCAATTGAAGATCAAGCTCTCACCATTCAAAGAAGATCCCTCAAGCGATGAGGAATATGAAGAACTCAATTCTTGTCATTTGGATAAGAAATGATGATTTCATGAATGAAGAAGATGATAAAGCGGAATGATCAAGATGGAGTCTACCCACAAAACAAATAAAATATAAGTATTCAATTGTCATTTCATGATATTGTTTTGTTATACATTTGATTATATTCAGTTCATGTGTTACGCATGATAGATTGTTTGCATTAATGACTGTATACTACTAATATGCATGTGATGGGTAAGTAGCTCATGGTGCTATACAACTCTCCATTGCTACTTATAAAACCTCTTTGCTGACATATGGATTAGTGCACAATCTCAATAATGTCATGGTAGAGATGGAAGGCATCTAGAAAGTTTATGTGAGATATGGATGAATGTTGTATTGACTAAACAGTTGCATGATGCATAAGAATTTGTTGTTATGCATATGTGTTATGAAATAGTTCTAACCATGCAACTAGTGCATTTGAATTGTAGGAAAGGTCCTGTACAACCTCCTACAATAAAATAAGGATGAGACTTGTTCCGAAGAACAAGTGATGACAATTCAAGATTCACTCCAATAAACATGAATTTGAAGCTCCCAGGGTTAGAGACACCATGACGGAAGAAAGAGCTTCAGAAAGCGGTAGATCCACCTTGAAGGATGAAGACCACCATGGGTACAAGAGATAACTCAAGATGAAGAAAAGAATGCTATGAAAGAAGCTATGATAAAAAAAATAACAGTTGATCATGGGGAATGATGTATACGATATGATTTCGAGACATAAAGGGAAGTATGCAGTATATTCCATATGAATCTACAAGAACAAGTGTACAAAGCAAGGTTCGTGATTTTTCTCAGAAAGAATAGACTATGACATGACATACTCTATTGACTAGTATGTATCAAGCATAGAACCACCTGTACAGAATGAAGAGGGAAGATGATACTCCACTTCAGGGGGAGTGACTATAGAAAATTATATCTGAGTTCGACATGGTATGACATGATGGATAGCTTCATGATGGATCAAGACTTTACCAAGAGTAAAGTGGGTTCCAACCTTCAAGGTTGAATTCAGAAGACTAGGATATGTTGATGACCTGAGAAGACAAACTCATAGAAGATGTTATGATACTAGAATGATGTTTGGGATATAGTACTCAAACCAGAAAGCAAGAATGTGGTATCTTCCAAATGGATTTGCAAGATAAGATATGTTGCTGATAGAAGTAAGGTAAGACTTGTGGCTAGAGGTTTCTATCAGAAAGAGGAAATTAATTCTGAATAGACACTTACTCTAGGAAGCAAGGTGCACTTCCTTCAAAACTATCATGGTATTTTCTTCCATGATGAAGTAAAGACAAGCCTTCCTTAATGGTATGATTGAGGAAGATTTTTACATCGAATAGTCAAGAGGATTTGAAGTTGAAGACAGATGAAATCAAGTATGCAAGTTGAAGAAGGCCCTCTATGGCCTGAAGCAAGCTCCCAAAGCTTGGTATGGAAGAATAGATAGTTTCCTGATGAGCATGGGATTTGCCAAGATTAAAGTCGATCCTAACCTTTCCTACAAGGTTGTAGAAGATGAACCTGTCATTCTATTACTATATGTGGATGACTTATTCTTGATAGGGAATGAGAAACAGATCATGGAAAGCAAGAAGAAACTAGCAGAAGAATTTGAGATGAAAGACCTTGGGTTAATGAATTATTTCCTAGGTCTGGGAGTATCGAAAAGTTCAGAAGGAATATTTCTCAACCAGGGAAAGTATAGAGATATTGAAGAGATTCAATATGTTGGAATGCAAAGTCATGGCCACACCCATGGACTCCATCCTGAAGCTATTAGCTGATGACTCATTATAGTTGGTGGATGTGACTCACTACAGACAGATCATTGGGTCATTGATGTACTTAACAAATAACAGAACAGACATTTGTTTTTCTATGAACACCTTAAGTCAATATCTTGTTCAACCAAGATGGGTTCACCTAGTAGCTGCAAAACATGTGATGAGATATCTGAAAGGGACTATAGACTTTGGTCTATACTATGATGGTAGCCATGAGTATAGATTGTATGGCTACACAGATGCATATTGGGATGGAAGTATCTCAGACAGGAAAATCACATCAAGTAGATGCTTTTGTTTGAGGTCTTCTATGAGTTCATGGTTTAGCAGGAAACAGTCCAGTGTTTTTCTTAGCACGATTGAAGCAGAATACATAGCAGATTGCTCTACTAAGTTGTGAAGCCAAATGGATTTAGAAGCTGATATCAAGTCTCTTTGACCTGAAGATGGATACTACAATGATTCTATGTGATAACCATAGTTGTGTCGACAAAGAACCCTGTGTTTTGACGTAACACATAGAAATCTAGTATTTCTACATACAAGATAAGATGCAGATGATGATACCGTAGATGAAAATGATGGTGATTTAGTATTTCTATACTGAATATAGAGATGATGATGTTTCAATATTCACATACTGAAGATAGAGATGATGATGATTTCAATATTCCCATACTGAAGATATAGATGATATTTCAGTATTTACATACTGTAGATATAGATGATGATGATTATGTATTTCTATACTAAATATAGAGATGATGTTTCTTTCAGTATTTCTATACTGAAGATATAGATGATGATGCTTTTAGTATTCACATACTGGAGATACAGATGGTGATAGATCAGTATTCAGATACTGAAGATGTAGATGATTATGGTTTGGATAATGATGTACTAACGAAGCCTCTACCTTGAGTAGAGTTCGAACACTTTCGAGACAATCTTGGTGTTGTTCGGAAAGACCTTCCTCGAAAGGGGGAGTAGAAGAGGGATTATATCATCCTGGGACATCTATCCATAATAGATCCAGTGACCTCGGTCCTTGAGAATGCGGTAGGATTGCATCATCCTTGGACATCGTCCTAAAGTGAGAGGGACTGATTCTCCCATAATCAATCTGTTGGCTTCGGTCCTCGAGAATGTGGTAGGATTGCATCATCCTTGGACATAGTCCTAAAGTGATAGGGATTGATTCTACTGTAATCAATCTAGTGTCTTCGATCCTCAAGAATGTGGTAGGATTGCATCATCCTTGGACATAGTCCTAAAGTAATAGGGACTGATTCTCCCGTAATCAATCCAGTGGCCTTGGTCCTCGAGAATGTGGTAGGATTGCATCATTCTTGGACATAATCCTAAAGTGATAAGGACTGATTCTCTCATAATCAATCCGGTGGCTTCGGTCCTCGAGAATGTGGTAGGATTGCATCATCCTTGGACTTAGTCCTAAATTGATAGGGACTGATTCACCCGTAATAAATCCGGTAACTTTGGTTATCGAGAATGTGGTGGGATTGTATCATCCCTGGAATTTAAGTCCAAAAATGATCCAAACACTTTTTGTCTTTGAGTTGTGGATTGCAGGTTGTTGCTAATGATGATGATTCCGTACTGATCGAAAGATCAGAGTATGATGATGATGACGTACTGATCGAAAGATCATAGTATGATGATGTACTGATCAAAAGATCAGAGTATGATGATGACGTACTGATCGAAAGATCAGAGTATGATGATGATGACATACTGATAGAAAGATAAGAGTATGATGATGATGAAGTACTGATCTAAATATCAGAGTATGATGATGACGCACTATGATTATGATGTTTCTAATCGAAAGATTGGAGTATGATGATGATGTTTCTGATCGAAATATCAAAGTATGTTGATGATGTTTTTGATCAAAAGATCAGAGTATGATGATGATGTTTTTGATCGAAAGATCAGAGTATGATGATTATGTTTCTGATCGAAAGATTAGAATGTGATGATGATTATGATCAACAGATCAGAATATGATGATGATGATGTTGCTGCTGATCGAAAGGGAAAAGTGTTGATGATGATATTGTTGATCGAGAGGTCAAAGTACTGAAGATATTGCTACTGATCGAAAGGTCAAGGTGCTGAAGATGTTGTTGCTAATTGAAAATTCAAAGTGCTGAAGATGTTGCTGATCGAAAGGTCAAAATGCTGAAGATGTTGTTGCTGATCGAAAAGTCAAAGTGCTGAAGATGTTGCTGATCGAAAGGTCCAAGTGCTGAAGATGTCGTTGCTAATTGAAAGATCAAAATGATGAAGATGTTGCTGATCAAAGACTGAAGATGTTGCTGATGATGAAGACTGAAGATTGAATATGAAGACTACATGATGTTGAAAATATTCCAATGATTTATAGATGTGTTACCCTGCTGATGTTGATGATGTCCCCTATCTCTACTCTTGTTGTTGTTGATGTTGCTGTAGAATACCCTTCTCATTAAGGGGGAGTGTTGAAATATTGTAACTTCAAAGAATATTCTATAGGTATCTTTTTGTGGTCCCCGATGGTCCTACTGGGAGAAACACTTGTATTACATTGTACCTCGATGCTCCTAATCGGAATAACTAATAAGAGTCATGAGGTAGTCCCCTCTAATTGTAAAGGTGGGTCATCAGCACCCCAGTGTGGTTACTTGAGCCTACATGTGTAACTCGAGCCTACATGTCAAATGAGTTAACTTAAGTGAACGGATGGATATAAATAGAAGTGTAGTGCTCCTCATTTGAGACACACACACTCTCACTTGTGTAGCACATTAGTGGAGAAGAGAAGTAGTTGGAGAAGGAGGAGGATTAGGCTTTGATCTCCTTGCTGGTTTTATCTTTCAGCTTTTTGGGGCATCTATATTGAGGAATATTTTGCTGGGTTTTTCCCTTTAGGGTTTTCCTAGGATAAATATTTGTGTTCCTTTTTTTTATGGTTGTGCTTGTCTATCTTTCAGTGATCCTATTTATATGCTTTTATCATGAAAATGAAATGAAATACTGATGTCTTTGCTAAGAATATGAAAATTTAACAAGGTCTGAAGTTATTATTACATCAAAATTTCCTGGGATTTGCATATGGTCCTATGATTTTATAATTCGTTCCATGCAAGTGGGAGAGACCACAACTAGAACGGGATCCTAGAGGACAGCTTAATAGTAGGTTGACTTCAACAATGAACCAGTATGTGGTTGGAAAGAAATTTCTTTTTCTTTCTAGAACAATGGATTAACTAATATAACAACTTAAGTTCATGATAGGAAGAAATGGGATGAAATCTTCATTACAATTAAGAGCAACTAAATCACACCCTTCACTGGATTCTGCACATTTAGTGCACTCCTATTTAGCTCAAGAAATTTACTTTCTAAATTTTTTTGCATAAGAAGTTGCTTTCATTTTCCCAAATTAGTTATTAAACTAAACCAAAAAATAATGGTATTTAAGTCTCTACCATTTCAATTTACTGAAATTCCATTCCACCTCTTTTGTGAGAACACAATATTTTAAAATGTTTATTTGTGTCAGCCTTGTTTTTTTGGCACAATAATCGTTAGAATTTGTATTTAAAAAATCCACGGCTGAATCGTACAGTGTAAGTTTAAAAAATATAAATGGTTGCAGGAAGACAAAGCTTGGAGTCCAGTGATAAGTACAAACCATTCAAAAATTATTGCTAAGGTCTATCTTTTTCATTTTTCTCAGAATTCTGCAAGTGTGTTGCTAAAAGAACTAACATAATCACAATAATAAAAACCTAACAACAGTATCTTAACATAGAGGACCTGAGTGGGCCTAATGGTTAAGAACATGTGTTATTTTCCTAGAGGTCACATGTTCAAAACCTGCGAGGTAGGGTTTTTCATTGACCCATTGTTACAACTTAAGTCACAAGTTATTGCTATATCTGGCTTGCATGCTGTTGGATGATTCTTAGGAGGTTGCTATTCCCATGGTATAAAAAACAATCGTATCTCAACAAACAAAACATAATGTGATTTTACAAACTAAAATTTCAATTCCCATTTCGAGCCTCAGTATCCAAAAACACCTTTGTTATCTAGGTCTCTGTTTCCCATGGACTCTGGAATAAAACCACTATTAGTAGCCTCCTAAAGTTTGTAGTAACATCTTCCACCATCTCATTATCATATTTATCAACAACTAGGTGAGCAACACATTCCTTGAGTGCTCCAGGGAGGCCAAAGGAGGTAGAGCCAATGGAGCTATCACTTAGGCCGATAGAGGGGAAGAACAATATCTCCAAAGGGAATTCTATGGGACTTCAGTGTTTAGCACTCGGAATTATTGGAAGTAGGCAATTTAATTGAAACCAAGTCCCATAATTCTTGTTAGGAGTTTCAAGAGAGTAACAATCGAATAATCACCATTGAGTCTCTAATCACGGTTACCTTTTGAGTACCTCTATTTGTATGAATAGTAAGTCATTGAAATACTGCAAATGCTTCTACTGCTTCATTTTCATTAACTATATCCAACCCCATGCAAATCCCATGACTTTTTGTTTATCGATATTAGACACGACCCCACCCCCTTCGTAGTCGTTGCCCCTTATTTGTGTTAAACTTGTTATTTAAATGTGTATTGTTCATTTTGATCTAATATCAGTAACTTGATTATGTATATAGTTAGTTTAGTTGTTTAACTTCCATAATCAAGTTTTCTTAAATCCTTAATTGAGGGATGGCCTAGAGATTCTCATATTTTTGGATGGGAATCAAAGAATCATTGACTTTTTCTAACTAAAAAATGCCCTTTAGGTTAGTAACATGGAAAGTTTTCTGGCATGGATATGCACTTGGAATTTATACTCCTCCTCCTAACATTTTTATCAGGACCAATAAATGCTCTTTGTTCCCTTGGAAATTGTCAGGTAGGTAACTTTTGTTTTCTGATATTACTTGCTTGATTACTTGTCTTTTTTATTTTCTTACAGAAATATGAGTCTCTAGGTTTATTTTAATAAACTGAAACATATATACCATTGAGGAAATTTAGCAAGTCAACAAGCTATGGATTTTCAATTTCCTGTTTGATTTGTTAGTTTCATTATGTCTACATGATGAATGGAGATTGTGCAACAGGGTTACAATGAAAAACCTATGTTGTGGTAGAGGATTTGCTTCCACGATGCACTCATATACAACTTGGAAAACCAACATCTAAGTTACTTTACTTACAATCTTTTTTTTTCAATAAGCTATATGTGTCGAAGAACATCAGATGAGTTCTATAGAAGAGAACATAAATGGTCATGGAACCTGATGGTAATTACAACTTTAAAAATATTAATCAACATAGAAGTATCATTTAGTTGATAGTACCTACATAGCATAATAAAAATGCTTCAAAATGTAATAGCTGATTGATGCATTTTCTAATTAGAGGCTTTGAAATGTAAAATTGTATAATAAGCAATCCTTCTTACTACTTTTGAGGCTAGTTACTACTTCCATATTTAAAACTAGCTGGAGAGTGGCTTGGGAAAG
This sequence comes from Pseudotsuga menziesii, assembly GCA_001517045.1. NCBI lineage: Eukaryota > Viridiplantae > Streptophyta > Pinopsida > Pinales > Pinaceae > Pseudotsuga > Pseudotsuga menziesii. The sequence goes on along the minus strand of LPNX010578740.1, from coordinate 160,495 downwards.
AGGCTAAATAAGGCCTCAAAACATAAGATTAATTAATAGGGGCTAAGAAAAAAATACTTTAGTTAAAATTCTTGAAAAATAGTGCAGAACCAATATTAATAATCCTAAATGATTTCAAGATTCCTTGCTCAAGGCATGGACTAATAACCAGTTTGTAATAAATAACGTGACTCATAACCAACTTGCAATAAATAAGGTGGGTTGATAATGGGAAGGATATATATATATCCCTAAGAATGTCTTCCATGACAGTTTTCTTGGGTCATAGGTGACACCATTTCTTGTGAGCTATCCTTCAAAATAGATTTCATTGTTAGTTTTCCCCAGTGATCCCAAGGACTCCACCAGGTGTTAACTGTAACATGTTCAGTTTCTATAAGTATAGCTTCATGTGTCATAAAATATTTATATCAAGCTAGACAATCACAAGTAATTTGAAATGATGATATTTAACAAGATTCAGTAGCCCCCATAATATTCTTTATCTTCATACCGGGTACTAGGTCGTCTTTTGTTGATAACCAACACAACTATCCTAAATGTTCCATCCAACATCTGGTGAAGGGAAAACATGTAAGATTTGGATTTCCCTCAGAAAACCACAAAAACTCACCAGGATAAGGTCAGTGTGGAACTCCAGATTCAACTACCACAACATAAAATCCACTGCTATTATTTTTTAGTGCCACTATCCACATACTTTAATTTAAACATTCCCTCATAAACATACCAATTAGATGTGTCAAAATTTTGTGAATCAAGACCCAATTCATCAAAACCAAACCAGCTCTCCAATGAGAAAAATCCCCTTTCTGTATTGGAGATTACAATTCCTCTATTTCTTCTGGGAAGACTCAGATTTCTTATAATGTGAGGCATCCACATTTTAAATTGTATTTTTTTCTATGAATAAAATATTTGTTTAATTTCCACATCAACTGAGCAATGACAAGCAAGGCGATCTTCATTTCAGATGTATAAGTATAGAACCAATAGTTGTCCAAAATGTGCAATAGTCTTTTGACTAGCTTCTTGAGTATTAATGTAACTGAAATGTCCAACCATGTACATACCCCATAAGTAATAAGAAGCAACTCAATTCAAGGGCTCTTAAAAATTCAGTGCACATTGTTGTATTTATTTTTTCTTCGAAAAAAAACCCATAGTTATCCAAAGCTAAGCATTTCCACTTTCATCCCATCTTGCAATATCAAAAGCTGAATTTTCTATCAATTCATGAGTTGTTCTATGTGCTGAAACACTTTGTACAACTAAATCTGCTTTATATTCACTATTGTTTTAGCATTATCTGAAACTTTGATTCAAACTTGAAAAATTCAAATCCTCTTAGATTACCTTTTTCATCCCTTACTATAGCGCTATATATTGGAAATTTATCCATCCTTGAAAACTTCTGAAAAAAGAGATACTCAGTTACATCATCTTCCAGGTTCTTTGCATACAAAATTGATGATTTTTTTAATTCACTAGAAGAGCCAATCCTACCATTCCTTATGCATTTTCCTGCACATGCTTTCTCTCTATCATCATTCCATAACATTTTTAGTGGTTGCGTTGTTAACTTCCTATGTTTCAATATAAACTTGAACCCATATCCCTTGCTCTTCCCATCCTGGGTTAAGATAGAATGCTCATGAGTTTGACAAAGTTCTCTATCATCATTCCATAACCTTTTCATCCATAACCTTTTCAGTGGTTGCATTGGTAACTTCCTGTGTTTCAAAATAAACTTGAACCCATATCCCTTGCTCTTTCCATCCTCGGTTAAGACAAAATGATCCTGAATTTGACAATTGTCTCATGAATATTATCCTACCTAATAGACTCTTGATGATTCCTTTGATTGCAACTAGGGGACGAGGAACTAAGCAATGTCTCCGAGTATATGAAACATCCTGCAAGCCTATGGAAACCTAGGGTTGAGAATTCCATAGACACACCTTGTGTATGGTTGGAAATCACTTGGGATCCTAGTTAAAGAGGTGCCTACCATTCCAACCTTGTTATGACATCCCAAATTTTTCACTCCTAAGAATTATACCTAGGTTGAGAGGATAGGAATCATTTCTCCTAACCACCCAAACAAAATCCATGTGATGATTCTTCACAACTACTTTTTAAATCCAATAAGGTCTTAATTGAATCACCTTTATAAGACACTACTTAATGAGTTCCTAAGGATTCCCTTGTAAGCACACACCAAAGCACACACCAGAGGGAGTTCTCTATCACAATGTCAAGAATTTTTGGAAAGAGATTATCTAGCATTCGAGATTTATATAACCCTTGTTATTCACAAAGTTTCTTTTGGGAGCTCAACACAGATTCCAAATCTGCAGTTGACACGTGACACATGACTTGGTTGTAAACCCTCGGTTGATTAAAAATTGTTTAGAAAACTAACAGGTATGTCTTTCAGACCATTTAGAGGATATTTTATCTTTCCCATTTAGTCATTTCCCATCAATCCCCTGCAATATCACTTCAATGCCCCACTATTTGAATTTGTAGCTGTCACTTTCATCATTCATTTAAGTATGTAAGTAGCAAGAAAGATATTTCTTCAAGAAAACAATCCTAATTCACATAAGTTCATTACATAATCATTGAATAGTCCCCATTACTACCTCAAGATGAACTATAAAGTAAATCAAATAATAAGAAATACTCCATAGAGCTCTTCTACTGGCCTCAAAAGCCTACGATGGATAGCCTTTATTTTAAAAGTGTTCGAGGCATTTCTTTGTAGAAAGAATGATACCTTCATTGGCATCAGAAATTTGATAGGATTGAAAAGCGACTTCCTATTGATATACAAGAAAGGGCTTTAAATTAGTAATGAGACCCTTACTACAACAGAGGAAACAAAGAGACATTGCATATTTTTTCATAAGAGAATATAGGAATACAACTATTGGAATACGGGATGGCTCTTGCTGGAAAGATTGGTTGGGGTTTGAAATTCTACAAAACAAATATTATTTGGTGGTAGTGTATAGTTGGATTCATCGGCTGTCATCAAGCTGCTTTTTCTTACAACTAACCAAAAACATAAAGGATAATTCATCATCACTTCTTTGAGTAAGGAATGAAGAATTTATTTTAAGAGTGAAGAGATAACAAAAAAAATGGTGGCGTCTAAATATGAACATCTATTTTAGGAATGGAGATAATAAAATGGTGGTGTGTGAAGCTAAAGAGCATACAGGGATTTAAAGGATAATTCATCATCACTTCTTCGAGTAAGGAATGAATAAGTTCTTTTAAGAATGAAGAGATAACAAAAAAAACGGTGGTGTCTAAATCTGAACATCTATTTTAGGAATAGAGATAATAAAATGGTGGTGTGTGAAGCTGAAGATCATACAGGGATTGGAGTAGAGCAAAAGTTATGGAAACCTTACCACAAAGATATACAACAATAAATGTTATATTTTTATCATTCAAGCTAGCATTATGATCTTAGGATATTTAACTGAGAGAATAACATGCACAACAATAAAACACAAGAGATAAGAGACACAAAGAAGTTTCCTCGGGGAAAGCATAAAGGAGAAAACCCCGCAACTTCCTCAGAGATAGAATCAGCACCAAAAGTAAAACCCGAAAACATAAAGATGATCTCCTCATAGAAGTAGTCTCTCTCTTGTCCCAGTAACTTCTCCTCTCACTCATGTACCCTTGTAACATACCCATTTACAACATTGTGCAATTTTTTCTTTTTTTCTTCTTTTTCATAGAAGTTAGAAACTATGCAAATAATTCTTCTGTGTCTAGTCAATGTCAAATGTCTATAAGGATCCCCAATTTTGGATTTCTAATAAAGCAAATATTTTCCAACCTCTCTAACATTATGTCAGGTTTATAATGCAATTATTGTCATGGATATATAATTCCTAAAATTAAAAAAAAAAATACATCAATTATAAAAAGAAATTATTTCCATATTGAAAGTAATATAAACTTGAAAAATGCATTCCGCATCGATTTAAAACACGTATATGCTTAGTAACTAACTAATATGTAAAGTCATTTACCGTTGTAAATCCCCATCCACACAATACACACATATATATATATAAATCCTCACATATAACAAATATAAATTGTACCCATTATGTGTATGTTTATATTTGGAAAGTTAAATGTTGTTATAAAATAAAATACTAAATGAACTTCTAAAATATGGAATTACATGTATACCTTTCAAATATTAATCGCTATTTTGGTGATGAGTTATCTATGGTAATCGGTAAATGGGGTTGACTTGAAAAGAAGCGTTCTTCTCAAAGAAATAGACATCCAAAAATGGAGTTTGAAAGTGAAAATGATCCCAAAGTTTATGTGAGTTTAGTATTAACGTTGTATCTGGTACAAGTGAAATTAAGGCGATCATATCAAGAACCAACTTATCACTAAAATAACTTACCTTCTGTGTCAAATTATATTTTAACGGTTTCGGGCATGAATTATTTTTATTTTTATTTATTTTTACATACTAAGAGTTTAAACCTAAAACTCCAAAAATATCCGTAACCAAAAGTGTCATCGAAGGTGGAAAAAAGGAGTGGAGAAATGAAAAAACAGCGGCATCATATGCAGAGGTTTTGATTTTGACTCTATCGTGGAAAATAATCAGATTTAAAAACAATTTAGGTCACCACTGGGAATTTCTCTCTAAAATACCCGTCTTTCGCTGTGTTCTCTTCGGCCTGACAATATCTACTTCTCTTTGGGGACTGAAAATCAGAGTTCGGTTGCTATACAGAAACCCAGTTTTACCCAGGAATTGATACACGAGCTTTTCTTCTATCGCTCTGGTCACATAGATTTTCGGTTTCAAGGATATATCTATCCGATCATACCAAGATTTCATTCTTGTATTCGATTCTCTCGATTGATTTTTTCATCGGGGTTAGTCCTACAATAGGCATAAAAAAAAACAAAACCTCAAAGATTACTTTAATGATTTTGTGCACGATGAGTGGGATTGCAAAAGGATTTGAAGGTTAGCCACAGCGGGCTTTGCCTACTGCCAGAGCTGGAGGAGCCGCTGTGGTGGACAAAGCTGCAGATTTTGCTAACTATATTTTTTTTCATCATATGCAGAGGTTTTTGATTTAGCAGACCTAAACAATGCGGAAATGAAATTAAGTCCAACGCCAACATTGATAAAACCAGAATTGGATTAGCATGCGTAAAAGTTTCTCTTCTCAGATCTAAATCGCAGAGATGCATCAAAAGTCATATCTTCAACTCAAACAAATGGATTAGCATGCATATAAATTTGTATTCTTAGATCTAAAATGCAGGCATATACAACATTCTCTTCCATATATGAAACCACAGACTAAGAATTAAAATGCTTCCAGGGACAAATCTGAAATCATTCATCAATCAAAACCATGGAATGCATACAGGGATAGATCTGTAATCATTCCTCAAAACACATACATGAAATGCGCAGGAATATACAACGCTCTCTTCCAGATCTAAATCGCAGGCATGCATCATAGATCCTAATAGTGCTACATCACGCAGGGTCGATCGTCCATAAGAAGGTAACCCGCGATTTATACATAAGGAAAAAAAATACAGGGCGTTTCCACTATAGAGGATCCCACCGGATCGGATTCACAATTGAAATAAAACCTAACAAAATACACAGAAAAATACGCCACATTTTCCAATGCAGAGTGTCCTACCAAATCGAGTTCACAAATGAAAATCAAACTTCGGAAAAAAAATACATAGGAAAAAAATACACTACGATTTCAATGTGAGTTCAATTCATAAAAATTACTTGTAAAAGCAAACGTTATAATCTATTCAATTTTCAGATCCATTATGCATTACGATAACAATTGAATGTTGAATCAAATGCAGATTTAGACAAATCATATCTACTTACATGAATTCTTAGGGAAACACACATTTGGAGAATCAACTCCTCCTAACCATAGAAGACGAACGGTTTGCTCTGCTCCACCCCCGAGCTGGATCACCAACCATGCACCAGAACAGCAAGACACTTCCTCGCAAGACACTTCCTCGCGGCACTCAATCTGGAGTCCATAACAAGTTCTCACGATGGACTTATAAAAATAGAAAAACACTCAACACTCATTTTTTCCATGCACAACATGGCGTCCCATGCTATTCCAGTGCACTCATATAAATAATTTTGCCCAGGTTTTATGCCATCCCAATCAAATCTCCAATTAGATCCCTAAATCCCTATGATTTAGGATCTTGTTTGGTTGTTGAGATTTGGATTGGATTTGATTGGTATCAATCACTCTTAGCTTGCTTACACATGTTCATTAGTGCCATGGTTGGTGTCCAGTTTCTAACTTCTATGAAAAAGAAAAAAAAAGAAAAAAATTTGCACAATGTTGTAAATGGGTATGTTACAACCCTAGTGAGTGAGTGTGTGTGTGATAAATAGAAAGGCTCACTCTCTATTTATATTCTTTCATTCACTTGAAGCCCACTCCAACATGTGGTCCTCACTTAACAATTACTTACTAGAGCTGACATCTCTAGGAGTGTCTAATAACCCTGGTGCCCCACAACTTGTGGGGACTTTGCCTCCTCCGACAAACAAGGAGGGTTATCCTTAACACAATGGTGGGGACTATTGCCCTGACTTACAACGACTCACTTAGGGTCCACTTCTATAGGATAGTTTAATAACCCTAGGGCCCCACAACTGCCAGGACTTTAACCCTTGACCAATATGACGGTTACCAATAATAACTTGACATGACTTGTTTATATTATGGAACCTCCTGATAGGAACATCGGGGCATAACATGACTCAAATGCATTACAGACGCTTCCCGAAATAAACGTCGAGGTACAATACATAAGATATATAGGTGAATACATTTTGAAGTTACAAATACATCAACACTCTCTCTTAACTAGGAAGGTATTCTCTCGACACGATTTGTTAGCATTGGTATTCTTCTCTGTATTAACCGGATCATCTTTTCATCTTCATATTCAAGTCATCTTCATATTCATGTTATCTTCATCTTCAAGTCATTTTCATCACTGGATCTGGATCGTCACTCGATCTGGATCAGCTCAGGGACATCATCACTGGATCTGGATCATCACTGTTCTATCATCATCACTGGATCTAGATCATCACATGATCTAGATCATTACTGCTAGATCATCATCACGGCTTCTATTTCTTGATTGTTCTTGTCATAGGAAGTTCTACAGAGCTAGCCCTTTTTCATGCTAGATGTGCATATACAGAGCCAGTCCTTTTTCATACTAGATGTATCATCATAGAGCTAGTCCTTTTTCATACTAGATGTGGCATCCACATAGAGCCAGTCCTTTTTCACACTGGATGAGTATTCACAGAGCTAGTCCTTTTTCATACTAGATGTGGAATCCACACAGAGCCAGTCCTTTCTCATACTGGATGAGTCTTCACAGAGCTAGTCCTTTTTCATACTAGATGTGGAATCCACAGAGAACCAATCCTTTTTCACACTGGACGAGTCTTCACAGAGCCAGTCCTTTTTCATACTAGATGTGTCTTCACAGAGCCAGCCCTTTTTCATGCTAGATGTGGAATCCACACAGAGCTAGTCCTTTTTCATACTAGATGTCTCTTCATAGAGCCAACCCTTTTTCATGTTGGATGTGGGATCTACACAAGGATAGTCCTTTCTCATACTATATGTGTCTTCAAAGAGCCGACCCTTTTTCATGCTAGATGTGGGATCATCACATACATTTGAAAATGGAAGGAACCAATCCTCTCACCATGTCATAGCTCTTACATCTGACCATGGAAGGAACCAATCCTCTCACCATGTCGGAAGGGCACAACACTTACATATGATCATGGAAGGAACCAATCCTCTCACCATGTCAGAAAGGCACATCACGGACTCATCACTTCCCTTTGGAAGGAACCACGATATGGAGAACACCAAGCTTCTCCCTGAAGTACTCAAACTTCACTCTAGCCATTTCTATCATAGAATCACATCAGGGCTGATTACGTCCAAGGATAACCTACGGGATTTGCTAGGATTGATTACATCTGAGGACAACCCACATGACCATTTATGTCTGAGCAACCTACAAGCTTCACCAGGATTTATGCTCAGAAAACCTATCTCACCAGCTATGCTAGAACTCCCTCTTTCGATAGATCTTGATTTGGATCACAAACTGGAGCTTCAATGCTCCTCTTTGCATCATACAAAAATGCAATTTAGATCAATCAAATCAAATATTAGTTTTCAAAAGAAACATACTACCTCCCATATCACAAGTGGCAACATATTTTGCCTTGGCTGTACTCGGCATCATGCAGGACTCCATCCTGTCAAACCAAGAGATCGCACCTGATATCATACTAAAGTAACACCTTGAAATGCTCTTCCTATCAATGGCACTTCCTGCCCAATACGAATCCACATAACCCTCCAGGTTAATCTTCTGATTCACCTTATACTTGAGCCTATAATCAACTATAGCCTTCAGGTACCTCAATGCATGCTTTGCAACCATCAAGTGAACATGTCTCAATGTGTTCACAGCAAAGCAAATATCTAGTCTTGTATTCATCAGGTACATCAAGGAACAAATCATTTGACAATACATCATGGCATCAACCGACTTTGATGAAGCAACACTCAATAGCTTCAGGTTTGATGCCATAGGTGTGGTCATGGCCTTGTAGTCCATCATCCTGAACCTCTACAGGATATTTATCACATACTTCCCTTGTCCCAGGGATATTTTGCCACACCTCCATGCCATCATATCCAAGTCCTTGATCTTGAACTCAGCAGCAAGTCTCCTTCTTGCAACTTTAATGAGTTCCTCTTTTGTATCAAGAACACACCATCCAGGGATGATTTTAAGGAACCATACTTATTTAAAAGTGTATAAATGTTGGCGAATATTACCAATTCTTAAAATGGCAACTATAAAAATGATTGGCAATATTTTTCAAAAAACATTTTAATTTCCAAAGATTTTATATCGTTTATATAATAATTTGGTGATTTTTAGGGTGAAAATTTTTTACCCCATCAAAATTGGGCCAAACAGGGCTTCAAAAAAATGCAAAATGGCGAATCTTTTTTGAGAGAAAAACATGGGAAAGTAGCCCACTAGGCTAAAATTCGTCCCTAAAATTATTCCTGATGCCATCGACATATAACAGGAGCATCACTGGTCTTCCGTATTTAACCTAGAAGCAAAGGTTGGAATCCTCTTTACTCTTAGTAAATCCTAGAGTCATTAGTAATCTGTCCATCCTATCATACCATGTCGAACCTTAGGATCTTCTTCCGTCACTCCCTCTGAAGTGGAACATCATACTCCCTCTATCTTTTGTACTCTATGCACTGAAACATTCTATACTGGAGTGACAAGTAGCTTCCTCTGCTACTAATATTCTATGTATCAATATAGGGTCACTAGATACCAATATCCTCTATATGCTTTCATCTTCAACCTTGTAGCAAAGGTTCATATCTTCATCAAGCTCTTCATGTATGTGTTATCCCATGGGTGTCTTCTGATCTCGTACAAGGCCGCCTTTTCGTGACAAGCCTTGTGCTACGAATCTTGCCTAGTATCCCATGATGTTTTTATCTACTGTACGATGGAACTATGAACTTCCCTTCATGTATCGATGTTGCATCCTACACATCATTCTTCTTGAATTAGTATTCCCTTTCTTCTTGGTTACTTCTTCATGGCTGGAAGGTTTTGCATCAATGATGTCGTTGCATTCGTCATATTATTCTTCATCTTAAACTGTCATCACTTGTTCTTTGGAACAAGTTTCATCCTTCTTTGCTTGTAGACGATTGTACATGATCTTTCCTACAAGTAAAATGCATTGGTTGTATGGTTAGAAACATTTCATAAGGCATATTCAAAATGGAAAATTGTTGTGCATGATCATGGAACTATTTAAGCCAATACGACATTCATCCATATCTCATAGAAAATTTTCTAGATGCCTTCCATCTCTACCACGACAACATTGAGATTGTGCACTAATCCAATATTTTAGGAAAGAGGTTTCATTCTAGATAAGTATCAATGGAGAGTTGTATAGCACCATGAGCTACTTACCCATCATATGCATATTAATGCAAACATTCTATCATGCATAATACATCAACTGAATATAAACAAATTCATAATCAAAACAATATCATGAAATGAGAATTGAATACTTCTCTTTTATTTGTTTCATAGGTAGACTCCTTCTTGGGCCTTTAGCTTCATCATCTTCTTCATTCATCATTTCTTATCCAAATGCTAAGATGGATAAGATTTTCTTCAAGATTTGAGTCCTTCATATTCCTCATCGCTTGAGGGATCTTCTTTCAATGGTGGGAGCTTGATCTTCAGTTGCTCCCATCTTCTCTTCTCTTATTATGAGTTGAGCTTCTTCTTCTTGTGTGTGCTCTTCCCAGAGTCTATTGAAATTAATCACTTTCTTCTGGAACACATTCATCACATGAATGAATCCCATGATCCTAGGAGGCCATTCATGGTGGCTATCACCACTTCTACATTCTCCACTTCTTCTTATACTGCTACAAGTTTTTCTTTGATTTGAGAGACCCTCATAAAGTATGACTGTATGGTCTCTGCATTCTAGATCTTCACATTATTCAACTGTTTTTTTTAAAGTCATATTCTGATTTATGTTCTTCCTTTTAAATAGCTTGGTAAAGAAATCAAACATCTCTGGTGTATTTAGGGAAGACACTTGTGGCACAAGGTAATCCATGATTGAATCAGCAATGATCTTCTTGGCCTTGAACAATTTCTTCTTGTTTAAGGCTTTGATCCTCATCTCCCTCTAGAACTGGAACCTCTCTTCTTATGTAGATGGCCAATTCATTTTCTTCAGAGAGATCATATACTTCCATTCTTGGAAGTTTTCAACTTCAACAATATTATCATCAAGTCGATGTGATATATCACTTTGAAATGAGAACCTCAAATGAAAATATCAAAATATTAGATCTTACCGATTTGAGGTGTCCGTCGTGGTTCCGGAGCTGGTTGATCTATGGTTTTTTAGAGAAACCCTAATTTTCAAAACTTGGAATCTTTCAAATCTGATTGGATAGAAATGTATATCTCTTCGAGGCAAGCTATCCAATGTACTCCTTTTCTGAAAACAGTGGAGGGAAACTCTCGAAACAGGAAGCCCTAGTTTTCCTATTTCTTCTACATAAATGCTTGATACTGTTTCTACAACATCTCTGAGATAAATGCTCCTCTATGTATGAAAATTTGCATGGAGGTATCCCTTCCTTTTCCTATTTCAATACCATAGGTTTCATCAGAATTGGTTTCACCAATTGGTACTTATGATCATTTTCCCAAGGTGACCTATTACAGGACTGTTCAGAACAACGAAGTTGTACGGACTTCCATGTGTCATTGTTTCATTTTCTAGGTCTTAAGTTTGGACCAAAAAAGTTATATTCCATGCCCTTTCTGTAACATCTTCATAAACTTTATTTATACCTTTGTAGCCTGAGATATGGCAATTATCCCCATGTGTCATGTTTAGGGATGAATCCTGGAAGAGGCTAGAACCCTAACTTGGAGGAATCATATATCCTAGAATATAGAGAATATGAGGTTGCATTTTGGACAAACTCTACATCAGGATTTTATCTTGGACCTATGAAATTTTATTCTCCTAAGCCTTCTCCAATCTCGATATAGAGTGAATGTACCAAAACTTATCAGTTTTAGTATTTAGGGTTTTTCCAGCTCGGGGTCAAACTAGGGTTTGACTTTCCCGTAGTTTCACCCAACCAAAAGTATCAACCCAGGTCTCTAAACTTTGATTTTGATGAGGATATTAATCCTATGCCTGGATCACTAAAAAAATTCTCTTCTGTAAGAAGCCCTAATTTTTTGCACCAAAAACTGAAAAATGCTCGAAATTGAATTCCGCTTCGATAGAAATATACGCCCTTAAATGGAGAGTCATCCTAGCATACTTTTATTTATGGATTGTGGAGAGAGACACAAAAAGTAAGAATCCCTAGCTTTTGGAGCTGCACAATGTCTTGTTCTCAGGTTAGCTCTGATACCATGTTAGATTTTTATCATTCAAGCTAGCATTATGATCTTAGGACCTTTAACTGAGAAAATAACATGCACAACAATAAAACACAAGAGATAAGAGACAAAAATAATTTTCCTCGGGGAAAGCATAAAGGAGAAAATCCCACAACTTCCTTAGAGATAGAATCAGCACCAAAAGTAAAACCTGAAAACATAAAGATGATCTCCCAACAGCAGTAGTCTCTCTCTTGTCCCAACAACTTCTCCTCTCACTCATGCGCCCCAGTGAGTGAGTGTGTGTGTGATAAATAGAGATGCTCACTCTCTATGTATATTCTTTCGTTCACTTGAAGCCAACTCCAACATGTCGGCCTCACTTAACAATTACTTACTAGAGTCGACATCTCTAGGAGTGTCTAGTAAACCTAGTTCCCCATAATTTGTATGGACTTTTCCTCCTCCTACCAACAAGGAGGGTTATCCTTAACACAATGGTGGGGACTATTTCCCTGACTTATAATGATTCACCTAGGGTCTACTTCTCTATGATAGTCTAATAACGCTAGGGCCCCACAACTGCAGGGAATTTAACCCTTGACCAATAAGAGGGTTACCCACAATGACTTGACATGACCTGTTTATATTATAGAACCTCCCGATAGAAACATCGGGATATGACATGACTCAAATACATTACAGACACTTCCCGGAATAAACATCGGGGAACAATACATAAGATATACAGGTGAATACATTCTGAAGTTACAAATACATCAACAAGAAAGAGCCCTCATAATTATTTATTGTAAAGATAATGTCTCCTTAATGCATGTGGGGTTAGGAATTCATACCAAAAACTATTTGTTAAAAAACAGTTACGTCCTAGACAAGTCAACAACAATTTTTATTTATTTATTCTTAGGACTTTAATCATTGCATACATACCTTTTCTTCGTTGGGATAAATTTTAAATACAGAGACTAGCATTGTACTCCCAATTTATATATACCCCATTTATCCTTATTTCCACAATTTAAGGATTTTAAGATAAATATTGTTTGAATTTTAATAAAAATGGAGGCCTATGAGGCTACGAGAGAGATTGTTGCAAATGAACTAACAATGAAATCTATTTTGAAGGATAGCTCGCGAGAAATGGTGTCACCTGTGACCCAAGACAACTGTCATGGAAGACATTCTTAACACAATATATATATATATATATATATATATATATATATATATATCCTTCCCATTATCAACCCACCTTATTTATTGCAAGATGGTTATGAGTCACGTTATTTATTACAAATTGGTTATTAGGCATTGCCTCGAGCAAGGACTTTTGAAATAATTTAGGATTATTAATATTGGTTCTACACTATTTTTCAAGCAGTTTAACTAAAGCATTTTTTCGCGGCCCCTATTGACCAATATTATGTTTTGAGGACTTATTTAGCCTCTTTTCAAGGCCACTCTCCAGCTAGGTTAAAATATGGAAGTAATAACCAACCTCAGATTTAGTAACCACTCTTAAGAACATAACATCATTTTATGGATTTTGAAATTGGAGAATTTTTTAATTGAAAACAACGAAGCTAGGATTTAGGGGATGATAAGAAAATGAGGAAATGTGAATTTAGATATTTTTCTACTAGTTTTTCTTTTGTTTCATATCGGGAGTCTACCTTTCAACAAGTACTCATGGCTAACTAATCTCAATTCACTTGTTATTCTTGGAGAACTATATTACACAGGTACTCAATGGTTGTCACCCTCAAATCAACAAGATAATATTGCAATTCAGCCCAATGTATGATCTTTGTTTATCAATCTTTATTTTTCTTGAGCATCTAAATCTATAGTTGTATATAGATACAATCAAAGGAGGCTTTGAAATTTTAGTAGAAGTCACCATTTTGTCTATTATGTTTTACTTAGGTTAATTTGGTCACAAGATCGGATTCTCCTTGGATTTTGTGCAGAATGGTGTAAGAGGTCTCAAGGTAGACATGTATGATTTTGAGAATGATGTTTGGTTCTTTCATTCATTTGGAGGAAATTTTTATAAAATCACAACTTATGTGAGTAAACAGATATTGTTTTCCAATTTCTAGCTAGCATACATTATCACTAGAAGGAAATCTTGTGACCTCGTGTCAATATTTTAGGAACCAACTATCGATGCACTGAAAGAGATTGAGGCATTCATGTCTGAACATCCCTCTAAAATTGTTACCATATTCATTGAAGACTATGTTAGAGAACCCAATGGCCTAAACAAAGTATTTACTACAGGTGGCTTGAAGAACTATTGGTTTTGAGTGTCGAGAATGCCCAAAACTGGTGAGAAATGGCCTACTATAGTAGACATGGTAGCCAAAAATCAACGCCTCTAGGATTTAATTTGAAGTCTTACAAATAAACATCAGAAGGAATTGCTTCCCAGTGGAAATATGTTGTTGAAAATCAATGTAAGTACTGTAGTCTTTCTAGGTTGTTTTCTACATCCATTATTAGTTCTATTATACATATGGACAATAGTCTAGGATGTATACTAAGGAAAAGCTCATTATAAACTCAATGGCCTAACCAAAGTATTTACTGCATCTAGATGGAAGAACTATTGGTTTCCAGTGTCAAGAATGCCCAAAAATGGTGAGACCTGACCTACTGTAGTAGACATGGTAGCCAAAAATCAATGCCTCGTATTATTTACTTTGAAGTCTTGCAAAGAAGCATAAGAAGGCATTACTTATCAATGGAAATATGTTGTTGAAAATCAATGTAAGTACTATAGTCTTTTTGGGTTGGTTTCTACATCCATTATCAGTTCTATTATATATATGGAGAATAGTATAGGATGTATGCTAAGGAAGAGCTCATTATAAACTCAAACACGATGCATCATTGCTAATATTTGCAGATGGAAATGGTGGTATGAAAGTTGGAACATGTACAAATTGTGCAGAGTCTCCATATTTGAATACAACGAGCAAATAGTTGGTTCTGAAAAACCACTTTCCTGATAACCCAAATTTACCTGAAGCTTGCAAGGATAATTATGCTGCATTATCCAGCATGTTAAGTGTGTGTTATGAGGCTTTTGGTAAAATATGTGCTAATTTTCTCGTTGTAGACTTCTATAAGGCCTGTTCCTACTTCATCAAGGTCTATCTATCATGAAAATAATTTAATTTCTACTTACCCTTCAAGATTCAATATTCTTGGCTTAGGTGTTGGACATCATGAGTAACTAACATTTTCAGAGCATTGTTATTTTGTTCACAAAAGTGATGGCGGGGGTGCATCAGAAGCTATAGACAAACTCAATGGCCAACTTATTTGTGGATGTGGCAATGTAAGCTACTTCCAAGTCTCTTAAAACATAACTTTTCCTTTTTTTGAAGGATAGAAGTCAAATTATGAACAAATTATGAATATATAAGGTACATTACAAACAAATATACAAGAAAAGTGCAAACCGAACTACTAATTCAAATAGTCTTACATCTTGTGATAGCTCCATGCTCTGTTGTTAATATCTTTGCATGTTGGTTTGAAGTCACAAACATATTTGGAAGGCTGTCAAATTTTATCCGCTATGAACTTGAGCATCTTGTACTCTAGGTTGTAAATTGAAGCATTTAAGCCACTCCAGCAACCACCTAGTACATTTTGACCTTATAGACAACACAATGCAGGTTAAGTATTGTAAAGGTTTCCCAAAATAACAACTTGTCTGAAATTAAAACCCAAATCATATTATGTACTCATTCAATGATTAAAACCTATAAAGTATTATGATGCAAAAAAGATTGAAAAATAGATCGATTGGAAATTGGAGTTACTTATTCAATGATTAAAATATTATGGCCTAGTATTTGATTGAAAACCATACAAAAAGGAAATGGAAATAAAAGATCAATGTAAAATATCCATCGGAACACAACTCTGTGTGGAGGAATTTAATCTGAAAACTCCTATTTTGTTACTCATTCACAGATTAAATAATTATGATGCAATATTTGATTAACTAGTGTAGAATGTTTTTTAAAAAAGATCAAATCTTTTGAAATACAAAACCTTTTTTTAGTGTGGAAATGTTGAAGAAATGTGAACAAANATATTATAAATGGCATGTGTTAGCTCTAGGGTGAGCACTGAAGAACTTGCACATGTTCTCCCACTCGGCTGTAGAATGAACCTCTTCACAACAATTAAGAAACTGATAGAAAAGATATGGTAACAAAAAATAGCCAAAATAAAAAAAATACATACTAAGTACCATTGAAAATCAGTCCATTCATGGAGCCAAATGATAGAAGATAACTAAAAGTCCTTGCTTTTTAGGTGAATTTTTTATAAAAACCTCTCTAAATTATTCCTTGAAATTATTGTTTCTATAATTTCGCAATTTCAGAAATAGTAATTGATTGTCTAAACTAAATGTCTAATTCCTACTAGTTAGAGGTGTTTTGGTTAGCATTTATACTAATTTCCTTAGATCATGTTTTACTCTTATAATGCAAAGCTTTCAGCAGAGCATTTTCTGAAACAAGATGGCAAGGAGATAGGAATAAAATGTCTTTACTATTTTGAATGTGAATAATGAAGCAATTCAATGATGCAATCTGACTTTCCTACTCAATGCTCCTTGGAAATCATGGTAACTGTTAACCCAAAAAATCCCTCACTCAGCTCTACATGGCCTACACCACCCAAGGAAACCCTTGCACGACCCTAGTATTAATCCATTAGACCCCCACACCCTCAAAAAATCTTAAGAATGAAGAAAAGGGCTTAAAAACCCCAAAAAGGATCCTAAATAACTCTCCTAGGGGCTAAAGCCTCCAAAAAGGGGCTACAACCCCTCAAAGGAGCCTAAAACCCTAAAACGAGCTAAAGCTAGGGCAAAAGGGGCTAAAATCCCAAAAAAGGGGCTAAAGCCCGAACCAAGGTCTTAAAACCCTAAAACCCAAAAAAAAGCTATAAAAGGAGGGTGGGGGGTCACTCTCAAACAACTCCTCTCTTGCATACTGTTATGTTGCTCATGGATGCCTTGAGACTCTTTGCCTCTCAAGACACCCACATCCCCCTCTCATCCACTCATCTTCCCCATTGAGCCATAGCTCCTCCATTGCTGAGTGAGATAGTGAGGTGCTTCTTCCAGCTAGGGCATGGTGGCCCATTTCACTAAAGGAGAGGTATAACATTGTTTGTTTGTGTTTTCTTTAGTAATTTAAGTAGTTTTATGACCCATATTTTCTTGCAGGTTTGATTTCTAACATGTTTTTGCAGGTTTATTGTCTCTAATAGTTGTTTACATGTAGCCAAAGTGAAGCCCTAACCTTGTTTGCAGAGGGGATCACGACGATTCTTTCTTGTTCTTTGCTTCCTTTCAGTTCTATTTTTGTTTTTTCATTTCCACATGCAGTAGCCTACCCTTCTGTCCTATAGATAGAAGGGAGCCATTCCTACCCCTGTAGCAAGGAGAAATCCCTACTACAAAACTGGTGACCATACTCGGTCGATCCCATAGGATCCCTGGTTTAGTTTTTAAATTTCAAGTTTTTTTAGTTTATACCCTAGTTTTAAATATTTCTTGTCAAATCTAGTTTAAATCCTACTTATTTTTAGTTTTTGTTGTTTCCAAAGCCTCTGCAAGGAAAATCTGAGTCTATTTGGCCATAGTACAGGTTATTGTCGGCTGGATCTAACTCAGGATCAAAAAAACCCCAAATCCAGAGCAGGTCGCACTTATCGGGCCTAAACAAGGGATGAGGTCACTCTTTTAGGACTCACAGGTGTGACCAGGTCACCCTTTTTCCCTTGAAAGGTGTGACTTCACTCAAAAGGATAGACCGCTTCTGTCTGTGAAATCTGTGCGACCCCCTTTCCTATTTCAAGAAAAAATTTGTGCCCCCGTCACCAAATTTGATCCAAAATGTGTGGTCTATCAATCAGAAGTTAATTTTTAGTTTACTAGGGACTGTCAATGCAGCTCAGCTGCCTCTCTCCAACATAGTAGTTCAATTTCTATTTCTGTTACAATTTACTGCAATTTCATGTACAAACAAAG
The DNA here is from genome assembly GCA_001517045.1 of Pseudotsuga menziesii. NCBI lineage: Eukaryota > Viridiplantae > Streptophyta > Pinopsida > Pinales > Pinaceae > Pseudotsuga > Pseudotsuga menziesii. Next base: position 142,293 of record LPNX010578740.1, on the reverse strand, counting down.
TGTAAATTCAAAAAAAGTTTAATTGCTTAATCGACATATCCTAACTAAAACTGACATAAAATTAACAGTATTTCTTACCCTTCCTCCTCTACCTAGTCATCACCCTTCAGGGTGTTCTGGGATAAGACAAAGGGAACAGCTTGTATATTCCTAGGCCCTTCACCCAATATTGTTCTAAACCATTAAAAACGGATGACCTGGAAGGTAGAGGGGGTAGAGAAGGAGGGATTCTCATGGCGCTAAGCGTCCTCCCTGTTGACCAACCTTACATTCAGGAGGTGACCTATGGATATATGGATGGGCTTAGTCCCACTGTGTTGAGAGCCCAGAACCTTCTCTTGGTTGAAGAAGAATATAGGTGTAAGGTAGGCAGCTAGTTAGGCCATCAAAATTTAGGGTAAAAAATGTATATGTTTACAAATTTCTCATTATTCAAAGCTTGCATATACAATGATATGAACTCTACGTCATATTCATAAACCACTTGCAGCCACCGAATAACAGAAAGACAGAAAAACATATACACCATAACACGTAATCAACCCCACTCAATTCATGACGCTGAGAGAGACTTAAAATTTATCAATTTACACTAAGTTCAAAAAATTTGCAGTCTTTGAGGAAATAAGTCCCTGACTGCCTTAAATATGGGAAGTACTTGGGCTCAGCCCAGAAACTCATTGTGAGGAGTACCATGGGAACCCCAAAGTAGTTGGCCACTAAGAGGAATTTCCAATCAAAACGGGCAATGACCCCCACCGATTGAGTAGAATGACTGTGAGGAAAAATCCAAGCGCTATCTTCTAGCAGTCTTGGTGGCTAAGTGACCACTTATAACCAATAGGAAGGAATTAAAACTGGGGTCCATAAATCATTCCCTCTAGTTTGATATAGAAACTTAACACAATTGATCCCCCACGCTCTTCCTCACACCTAAGAGGCGAACCACCACCATTCAGGACATTGAACTGACACCGTCGAGACCATTGTTGATGACCTCTCACACCATTAGAAGGACACGTAGCCTTTGATTCATATTCAAACCCATATCAGTCTGAAACAGACCTGCACATAGCACCATCAAGCCCCATGGATGGTGCAAATATGGATCCATTTTTCGGCATAGCCATAGCTAGTGAACCGATGTCCACACCACAACCTATCACCAACAACCCTGCGGGTGGACCTAGTATAGTCATGCAAACTATCATTAGTCAACTACCACCACCTATAGTGACCAACCAAGCTGGCCCAACTGCAACACACGGGGACAGTGGCCCTTCCACATACACTGTCCCTCCTGCCACATAGGGGGGCAGTGGACCTTCCACTTACATTGCCCCTACTGTCATACATGGGGGAAATTTCCCATCCACCCACACTGTCTTTCCCACCACACTTGGGGGCATTGGCCCATCTACAATGGCACAACAAGTACCCCCAGCTATGCAGGTACATTATGCACCTGCAAACCCCACCACCATCGCTGCACCATATCACATCAACCTGGGGTCAAACCTTCCTTTCATGGCTCATCTTAACTTACCTGATTTGGCTCTATTAACAAACAACCCCATCCGCCATCAAACCTTTTGGCCTCCCATGCCAACCAAACTGCCATCAGACATTCCCAAGTTTGAAGGCAAGGCAGGGGAGTGCCCCCAAAACCACATCATGACATTCCATCTGTGGTGCTCATCAAACAACATTGTAGATGATTCCATCAGGCTGAGGTTATTCCAACGCACCCTTACAGGTGCTATGGCCAAATGGTACATTGAGCTACCACAAGCCAAGTGCCCAAATTTCAACTCCCTGGCTTTCATGTTCCTGCAGTATTTCCAACTCCCTATCAGATATGATGAGGGGATGGAGATCTTGCTATCTTATCATCAGAACACTACAACTCATATAACTGACCACATCCATGAGTGGCAGTGACACCACAGTTTATGTAAAATCCAACTTGATGACATGATCTTCTTGGATTGGTTCCTCAAGACCTTGTTCCCACCCATAGCAAAGTACGTCGCATCCAAACATCCCCAATCCAAAGAGGAGGCCATACTAAAATCCCAATAGTTTGACCTGATCTACACTCAGTCTGGATACCTATACACCCTCATCCCAGATGCTCCCCATGCAGGCACCTCCTACCGTGATGCACCAGGGGCATCCCATGTTGCAGATGGCATCATAGGCTCGGTTTCCCAATAGCCACAACATCGTTTGAAACCACCTACAGTTCCACCACAACCAAGCAATACTGCTAGTGTTTCCTACAAAAACCAAACTTTAGACTATGGAAGAATGATGTCCTAGTCCATAGCAATAACTTCCTACGCATAACCTGTGCCACTTCAATAGGATCATGCCATGGATTGGCCAACATAGTAGTATGTTGGGAAAATTCCCACATTTTTGGCACTGCCACCCCCACAAATCTACTATGCACCACCAGTGCAAGCAGTTCAAGCCCCCACCCCCGCTCCACCCGCTCCGTTGGGACAAGTGTTCGCACAACAAAACTATCATAACAGCTTGCCCCCAACAATCAACAAGGGAAATCTAGAAATAATCGACCCTAGAATCAAGGAAACAACCAATCGTAGGGAGGCGGTCAACAATCGAACCCTCCCAAGAATTTCATGGAAAACTAGCTAGCTCAAAACCCCCCACGACCAAACGGACCAAGACGCAATTCCTCGTTGCACACAAACCAACCATGCACACTCTGTGAGATCTATGGGAACTGCACATTCAAGTGTCCCCTCATGAGTCATGCTAAGCAGGCCATTTGGAACAAGGTCCAACAGGCCACCAACACTACAAACCAAGCCCAACCCAACCCAGCACCACAAGGGCCTCCTCCTATGGTGCTTCAAAACCCACTACCATTCCAAGGATTGGTGGCAACCATAGCCCATCCCCAACCCAATCCCAATGCTCTGGGGGCACCTCCCATGGCATAAACAGGTGTTCACCACTTACTAACCATGACAACTGAAGAGGTCAACTTACAAACTAGATGGAATCGGTATGGAGCCAACACTGAACCCACCGACTCATCAGCGGCATCAACATCTAAAACAGTCAACTTACCTCTTCAGTTACCCTCGTTCCCATGGCCCCCCATACACATAGTTTCCAATAATGCCACAGCTAGAGCTAGCGTCAACTATAGCATCGTGGATGATTTGGCCTAAACACCAACTACCATGTCCGCTCTTGAGGTACTCAAAACATGTCCAATGTAGCAGAAAGCCTTACTAGCCACCTTTAGGGAAATAGACCCCTCCGACACCAAGTTGATCACATTCGACACATAGAATGGAGAACCATGCATGCCATCCTTTCAAATCTCGGTGTCTATCTAGAATTTGGTTGTGCACCGGTGCATAGTGGATGAGGGGGAATCCACATGCATTATGTCTACCCTAGTCTGACAGAAACTGGGATCCCCAATTCTGCAACCATCCTCCACAACTCTGCGGGATTATGATGGCCATCCAACCAAATCCCAAGGAATCCTCCCCCATGTCCCCATCACATTAGCTGGGAAGATATTCCTAATTGACATAGAGGTTGTCAATGCTCAACTGGAATATAACCTTCTCCTTGGGAGAAGTTATATGTATGCCATGAGAGTGGTCGCATCAACTATCTTCCATCTCATGATGTTCCCCCATGAAGGGAAGATCGTGACAGTTGATCAGCTCACTTATCATGATTTGCAAGGGTTAACAACACCCGCCAACATTATCCCTACCATCACCACCATTGAGCCACAAGGAAAAACCACACACACCAATGTCATCCCTGCAATCAACACTATGGTTGACAACACACCAACCTCCCCATTGTTGAATGTGGTCCCTGGGTTGTTTTCCGATACCACCATGATGGCTCCTTTCCCCTTGGTTTCACCACCACTGACACAAAATGAGACTGTAGACTTTTGCATGGTCTCATCCAGCACCACTACATGCAAACAACAACCGCAGCCATAGCCCCAACCACAACCACAACATCATCTGCAACTGTAGCACCAATAGAAGCCGTAACATCATCCACAACTATAGCACTATGTGTAGCTGCAACCACAACCTCATCCCCACATACAATCATCAAGAATTTATCTAGGCTCATCTCCAGTCCATATGATTCCCTTCCTCTTCCCCCCACCTGGTGTCATGATCAAGCCGATAATGGCCACCTTAAGCCTACCCATCTTTACATTGGGAATTCCAGTGTGGTATCTTGATCCACTAGCTCAACCACCAATGCCCTAGGTTTTCTTAACCTAAGTTCAACCTATTGCGGTTGAGTCTCACCCTCCACCCAGTTCGTACAAACCAACCACCGCACCCACACTGCCCAACCCGAAAAGGGCCAGGGGAGAGAATGCCAAAGCTACTGTAGAACCTTGGTAGATCCTACCTTCCACCATCTGCGAGCAATAGAGCCATACAAATTAGAATTTCCTTGAAATCCCAATGATCCATGCACACTTGGATGCAATGGATATAAACAAAAACCTCCCCGTCGTTGAGCTTCCAAGCGCGCCAGTATTAAGAAACAAGTCTTTGAGAACAAACCATGCTTGTGCCATTTGTGGCTTGTATGGCCACTATTCTCACCATTGCCAAGACTTGCCTGAATTTTGAATGGCTCTAGCTGACCTTTGTAAACATTCCCTTGGGTCTAAGATCACCCTGATCGAAGAATTTCATCCCCCACCTCCTTCTTCAGACACCATATCCATTTACATGATTTTCAGTTCCATCGACCTGCTCATCTCCACCTCCAACGATGGGCCCTCCGACCTATCTATTCATTGCTTTCACAATGATGAGGAGATACTTGAAGCTCTAAACACCCTAGAATACTCATGGGATGACATGCACCATCGCTCGTTCTTCCTCCCTGAAGAACTTGCATCGCAGTCTGACCAATTTTCCATGGAAACCAAAGATTTCATTCACAGGAAAGTCGACTGGTTCAAAAATCCCATCCCGGCACTAGACTCCTTTGAAGAAGAGAATATGGCCAACATTTCACCAACCATCAAAATCGACATCTCAACCAATTCTAAGATTGTGGAAGAATTCATGCTAGGGACATCTTGCTCCCTGGAAGAGGGTGCCGCCTACAAAGCCCTCTTCCAAGAATTCTACGACATCTTCTCCTGGTTTTACAATGAAATGCTCAGCTTGGATCCATCCATCATGGAGCACCACATCGACACATGGCCTGATGTGGCACCCGTACACCAAAAGAAACGGCCAATCCACCCTTCCAAAGTGGTCACGGTTAAAGCTAAGATAGAGAAGCTGCGCACAGCCAGCTTCATCTACGCCATTGCGTACACCACTTGGGGTTCCAATCTTGTTGGCATAAATAAAAAACATGGTACCATTTTCATTTGCACAGAATTCCATGATCTCAATGGGGCATGTCCCAAAGACAACTTCCCCACACCTTTCATCGATCAGATTATCGATGCATGCGACAGGCATGAGGCCTTTTCCTTCATGGACAAATTTTTTGGATATAAACAAATCTAGATCCGGAAATAATACCGTTACAAGATGGAATTTACAACCCTGTGGGGCACATTCACATACCGAGTCATGCCCTTTGGCCTGAAAAATGCTGGAGCCACCTTCCAATGCGCCATGACATATTGTTTTCACGACCTAATTCACATCGTCTTGGTCTACCTGGCCCGACCTTACTTCTCGATCACCAAAATAAGCACAAAATATAGACAACTTGTGATAAGTATTTTTACGTTGCCGCAAGTACAAATTCACCTAAATCCCCTTAAGTGTGTCTTCTGTGTCCCAGCAGGCCGTCTACTCGGATTCATTGTATCCCACAAAGGGATAATGGTAGATCCCCTCAAAGTTCAAGCTATCCTTGATCTTCCTTCCCCAAAAACTTGGCACCAACTACAAAGCCTCCAAGGCAAGGCCAACTTCCTTCGCTGCTTTGTGCCAGAGTATGCAACAAAAGCTTATGGATTCATTTTCCTGCTCTGCACAAAGATCCCCTTTGTTTGGGATCAGTAGCACAAGAATCATTTGATGCAATCCAGCAAGCCCTGGCTTCTGCACCATTACTCTCAGCACCAAACTTCACTTGAGACTTCATCCTCTATGTGTCGGCCTCAGAAAAACACCATCACTGGAGTCTTGTTCCAAGAATACAATGCTCTCCATGAGCATGTGATTTACTACATCAATCAGAAGCTAATAGGACCCCCACTACGATATTCACCCAAGGAGAAATTGGCCCTCGCCGTCGTCTTCTCATCTCAGAATTTATGCCACTACATCATTGCAAACCATACTCATGTAGTGGTTGATTCAAACCCAATATGATACCTCTTAAGCCATCACCTTCTACAAGGTTGAGAAACTAAGTGGGTAGTCGTCCTCCAAGAATTCGTCCTAGAGTTCGTGTCCCCAAAAAGCACAAAGGCACTTGCACTGGCCATGCTCATGACCAATCTTCCACCATTAATCGTGTCATCACCCCCTAAGGATGATTTCCCTAATGATTTTCTATTCATCATAACCATAGAAGACCCATGGTATGGGGATGTCCTTTTCTATCTATGAACATAGAAGTTCGCAGCGCACTTAAACCATGAGGATAGGCGATGCATCCAACATCAAGCCATTCACCACCTGCTTATTGGAGATGTTCTATATTGTCAGGAATTGATACTATTCTATGTCATTGCCTCACCTGTGACGAGGCCAAGGCCATCCTTAACGACTTTCATAGTGGAGCCTACGGTGGCCACCTTTCAGGCCTGGAAACTTCCCAGAATATTCTATGTGTCGGCTATTTCGGGCCCTCCATCTTCGCTGATTGCATAGAGGCATTCAAGAATTGCTGCAGTTGTTAGATCTTTGCCCCAAAAAAAATAGACCCCCCTGCACCGTTACACCCCATAGTCACAGTTGTGCCCTTCTGCAAATGGGCAATCGAATTCATGACAATCAACCCTGTCTCGGCTAATGGTCATAAATACATCATTATGGCAGTGGATTACTTCACTAAGTGGGTCGAGGCCATGCCCACATTTGATTGCAAATATGAAACCACTGCGTGCTTCTTCTTTAACCATGTTATTTCAAGATTTGGTGTTCCTAAAAAATTAGTCTCAGACTATGGAGCACACTTTCAAGACGTTGTATGGGCTGAATTGTCAACCATGTTAAAATTCAAACACCAGTACTCATCTTCCTACTACCCCCAAGGAAATGGCCAAGTTGAAGTAGTCAACAAAATCATCAAAACAATGCTCCAAAGGATGGTAGGAAACCATAAAACCAACTGGAATCACATGCTATTCTCCGCCCTATGGGCTTATTACACATCCACAAAAACTGCAACTGATTTTACCCCATTCCGTCTAGTACATGGTGTTGAATCAATACTCCCTATAAAGTGCCAAATCCCATCAATCTACCTCATGATAGAACTCCTCCCTGACACTTCACCTTTAGAAGAATGAATCCTCCAACATGAGCAAACCAAAGAAGACCATTGAGTTTCCCTCCAAGCCATTGAAGCAGTGAAAACACGGTAAAAAATCCACTATGAATCCCATGTACACCCTCGCACCTTTAGTGAAGGTGATATGGTTTTAGTCTATGACCAACCCAATGATAAGTTGGGTAAAGGCAAGTTTGAGTCAATGTGGTATGGCCCATACGTCATCCACCATTGCCTCGGAAAAGGGGCATACACCCTTATTGAATCTGATGGACAACTCTTGGAGAACCCTACAATGGGATCTACCTCAAGAAATTTTATGCTTAACATCACCAATGAGTCACTTCATTTTCTTTTCTTGTTTTTCAAAAAAAAATTTAGCACAATTCAGGGGCAGCACCATCAGCTACTAATCCAAACTCACCCAGAACCTGTTCGAGACACTTCTCACACCTCTGGGCCCAAATTTCCATCTATTTATGAGACCATCATCTCATGTTTAATAAATAAATTTCGGGACCATTTCCCACAAGCCACCTCGATTTATGAGCCACAGTGTGATGATGCAAGTGTCTATGGACCTATACTTGTATCACACTTCCCGACTGCTAATCATGCGATTTTTCGGGCCACCTCCGATTAAGGATTGCCATTTTTACTTATATTTTGTATTTTAACACATAATTGTCTTCTCCGTCCACCGCACCTTACACAGACCTCTGGACCATTGTCCAAAAAACGATTTATTTTTCTTCCCTGTATTTGGCATAGAACTACCCCCAGACTTGCATGCACATAACATGTAGTAAATTCCATCCATCGCAACTCACACATGCTCTCTTGACCTCTGTTCGAGAGCCACATCAGTTTGTGTGCGTCTGCCACACCGACTCATGAGCCTCTACCGCGATCTATCTCGTGCATGTATTGGTATATTTGAGAGCCTTCTGCTCCATCCATACTACATGGATGACCTTTGGACCACTTTCCACTATCCTGAAAAGGGGCACCACCTGTGCCACCGCAATCGGTTGAACATACTAGAGTTTCGTTTAAGCTCTTTTCTGACTCCTTAAAACAATGAAAAGATAGTTGAGCACAGCTGCTTCCTTTCTCGCTTGTTAAAGTATAGGAAAGGGTGTCTACATCATCTCGTTTATCTCCTTTTGCGAACCATGTAGACCATCAATTGAAAAGGATCTCCTTGGCATATTTAAGCCAAGACCATTTCCTCTGCATACTTTTATGCTTTCTTGGGCAGAGGGGCTGCACTTTACAAAAAAGATCACCACGGGTTTTCATTAAGCTCTTTTCCAGCCTTCTCATCAAGAAAATCTTGCTGAGCAAATTTGGTTTCGTTCATGCTCGTAAAAGTATCTGAATGACCATCCAGTCAGTATAGGTTTAACCTTTTTTGTCTTGATTGGACTACCAATGGTAAAGAATTCTATCATCCCCCAAAGGATGGGTGAGCTATCCTATGTATACTATCCTTTTTCGAGAACAGGAGACTACCAATGAAAAAGAGCCCCCACTGGAGTCTTCTTTGTGCTTTGAGACTCTCTAAAATTGAAAGCACCATCGAGCATTTACTTTCTCGGGCTCACCAAAAATCCACGAGATCGTACCACAACAGTGTCCCGAGACACCACCCCACAGAAAACAGTTTGGAAACCTCCCCACATTGGTTCGCCTTTGTTCAGAGTACTCTACAATGTGTCTTCCTTGGATCTCATCAGTATCAAAAATGTCCACCTCCTCTGAGTATTTCCCATCTGTAGTGACATTCCCGGTATTACAACTATGATCCCATTCCCATGATTCAGTTTCATTTGCTTCCTGGTTCACCCTATCGTCATACTCTGAAAAAAGGAATTTTGAGTCTCCCACACACCCCTTTCCCCCATATTCAACTCTTTCCTCCCCCCCACCAATTCAATTGGTTAGTTCGCAGATTGTCTCACACCTTTTGGTTTACTCCCTCGCGCTTCTGGTCAAGGAAACAACATTGCCTTAACTAGGGGTAGGTCTCCCTCTATCGATGCCAACACACATATTCCAGAGGATAGACCTAGAGGTCACTGTATCTTGGTTTCATTAAACTCATTGATGAGTTCCTTGGACCACTTGAGAGGAGTCCTTAGTGCCTCTCGGGATGGTTGTTTCTCACGTGCTTGACTCCAACTACATCATCGCACCATTGAGATTCGTACAGGGTTTGGTCTGCATAATACTTGGTCGAAGACCCTAGATGTCACCTAATTCTAGCACATTGATGAGTCTACTCAAGGGACCGAAATAGGTTAATGTCCCTTGTGATTTTCGAGTTGTTTTGGAGACACTATTCAGAAGCCCAAGTAGCGCTTCTATATAGATTCATGATTGATGCAACATACTTGTACCACAGAGACTCCAACTCTCCATCAGTGAGTCCATATAGCTATGTACCATTCCAGATCCAACAGCCTATCAACCATGAAGATATAGCATTCCATGAGAATGCCATGTGTCCAATGTACCAGTTCTTCAAATCAGCATTGTATTCAACCTCTAAGTGAGGCAACCATTATTGTATCATCAGTTGTATATGATCAGCTCTTGTATTATAGAGCATAGATCAAATTATTCTTTTGACATTGTCACGAGCATGGTAATTCTTGCCTCATCTATATACATGTCACACATTATTTGTATCTTACCCATTGATGGGAACCATATTAATACAAAAACCAAAAACCACCATGCCCCAACCCTAGAATCACCACCTCTCTGCAACAAATCCTATGATGTCCGTCAGCCACATGATGAGCTCCTGCCATCACACATTAGGGGGAAATATTCTAACCCAAAAAATCCCTCACTCATCTCTACATGGCCTACACCACCCATGGACACCCTTGCACGACCCTCGTATCACTCCATTAGACCCCCACACCCTCAAAAAATCTTAAGAATGAAGAAAAGGGCTTAAAAACCCCAAAAAGGATCCTAAATAACTCTCTTAGGGGCTAAAGCCTCCAAAAATGGGCTATAACCCCTCAAAGGAGCCTAAAACCCTAAAAGAAGCTAAAGTTAGGGTAGAAGGGGCTAAAAGCCCAGAAAAGGGGCTAAAGCCTGGACCAAGGGCTTAAAACCCTAAAACCCCAAAAAAAGCTATAAATTGAGGGTGGGGGGTCACTCTCAAACAAATCCTCTCTTGCATACTGTTATTCTACCCGTGGATGCCTTAAGACTCTTTGCCTCTCAAGCCACCCACATCCCCCTCTCATCCACTCATGTTCCCCATTGAGCCATGGCTCCTCCATTGCTAAGTGAGATAGTGAGGTGCTTCTTCCAGCTAGGGCATGGTGGCCCATTTCACCAAATGAGACGTATAAAATTGTTTTTTTATGTGTTTTCTTTAGTAGTTTAAGTAGTTTTCTGACCCATATTTTCTTGCAGGTTTGATTTCTAACATGTTTTTGCAGGTTTATTGTCTCTAATAGTTGTTTTCAGGTAGCCAAAGTAAAGTCCTAACCTTATTTGAAGAGGGGCTCACGGCCATTCTTTCTTGTTCTTTGCTTCCTTTTGGTTCTGTTTTCTTTTCTATATTTCCACACGCAGGAACCTACCCTTCCATCCTATAGATGGAAGGGTGCTATTCCTGCCCCTGTAGCAAGGAGAAATCCCTGCTACAGTAATGACTCTTTTGCAAGTGAAAGGAGAAAGGAAACTATATGAGTTAACAGAGATGAAGATGTCCACGGATGGTAACAATTCGATGCAACTTGTGATATTCATAGGCATGGATGGGTGGAATTCAAGATATATGTGAGTAATGTAAGAATTCTGCAACACCCTTGTGATATACATGGGCATGGATTGATGCAATTCAACATTCTAGGTGTGTAACAATTTTCTGCAACACCCTTGTGATATGTATAGGCATGGATGGATCCAATTTAATATTCTAGGTGTGCAACAACTACTGAGTCACTTACCTTTAGTGAATCCCTGTCATAAGGGGACAATGAGAAACCTTACTCTGGATAGTTTTGAACATGTGACCTATAGGGATAACACATACACCCTTGTGATATGAATGGACATGGATGGATGCAATTCAACATTCTGGATGTGCAAACAATTACTAGGTCAGCTCCCTTTAGTGAATCCTTGTGACAAGGGGCCAATGAGCAACCTTACTGTGGATAGTTTTGAACCTGTGACCTCCAAGGATAGCACATACACCCTTGTGATATTCATGGGCATGGATGGATGCAATTCAACATTCTATGTGTGTAACAGTTATCGGGTCACCTATCTTTAGTGAAGCCTTGTCATAAGGGGCCAATGTTCAACCTTACTTTGGACGGTTTTGAACATGTGACCTATAGGGATAACACATATACCCTTATGATATGCATGGGCATGGATGGATGCAATTCAACATTCTAGGTGTGCAACAATTACTGGATCACTTACCCTTATTGAAGCCTTGTCACAAGTGGCCAATGGGAAACCCTAACCTGGATAGTTTTAAACCTATGACTTCCAAAGATAACAAATATTCTTAACCATCAAGGGCACTGAAATATAGAGATAACACATACTCTTAACCATTAGGCCCACTCAAATACACACAAATATTGTTATTAAGACATATATCTTGTTTAATCAATATATTTTTATTCGAAGGTATATGTTATTTTTTAATATATTATATTTGTGGTCTTTCCCATTCCACAGAAGCTATGCACAATAAATGCTATTGATTTCTCGTCATTTTTCCACTCCAGAAGTTAGTACTTCTTCCAAGGGTTTCAGAATTCCAACTATTTGAATAAACTTTTAAAACATAAAGCATGTACATACGAATACATAATTTTTAAAAATAACAAAACTTTAAGATAAAAAATATTTTCACCATATATTATAGTTTACCTGCATCTCGTGGATTTTGGGGATGGAGTTGCATCATAGCATCATAAATACAAATGGTTACTTTTCTATCCATATTCCTATACATCCTTTGCAAGATTTGCTCAAAATGTTGCAGGTTTTCTTTGTTCTGTGTGGCTTTAAAATACTTGCATTAATAGAGATTTATTATGAAACTTAATCATAAAGCAGGCACAGAATGACAAGATCCCTAAATGGTGTAGAGTGTAGACAAAGGGAATGGTGTATGGAGCAGCACTCACCTATGGCATTTTCAAGAACCAATTTGAGTGGAGCACATAATGGAGGATTATACTACCAACCCCATTGCTTCTTTCATTGATCCCTCCATTTCTTTCTTCAACCCATCCCACCGTATAAGCTTCTTGATCTGTTGGGCCAAATGACAAATTTCATTCAAAAACATGTAGGCAGTTGTCTTTGTTAGTAGAAACAGTTTCAAATCTCTCCAACACATGTTCCATGATAAGAAAAGCAGTAGTAGTCAGGTGTGCCACCCTCATACCTTTTAAGAGACCCTGAATCATTGATTTGGCTACTCTAGGAATAATATATTTCTGAATACCATAAATAACAACAAATAATAATTTATATTTATCATTTGAATTTGAATAGTGTTAATGAATCTAATACTATGGACAATAGTTAATACTCACAAAGACATTTATCACCTTTGATAGGGCCTCCCTGGATTTTTAAAGGCTTTCTAAAGAGATCTCCTGGGAGTCTTTAGCACTCTCTGTCTTTGACAAGTTTGTTACTGTCTTTTTCTCCTAAAATGAAAAAACATTATGTTAGCTATTTAGTTTTAACGTGTGTCAAATATGTGCATTTAATTTGGTTCATAGGCATTAGGGGTTTGTATTTGAGATTTGGGGAAGATTAAGGGTTATGTTTTTTCATCTTTGAACTAGGACGAGACAAGTTTACTCTTAAGTTTGATTTTATGGTAGTAATTCAAAATTCGAAATAAATAATTATGAAAAATAAGAATATAAAAAATAATTGGTATCAGCTAATTAATGGATTATTAGTAACTATGAATGGATAACTCATAGCTGATGAATGATTATAAGTACACTATTCCTGTTATCTCAACTATCAATTATATATATAAAACTGAAAATTGGGATAATAGTAAGAATTTACTTGGTAACATGTATTTAGGAATGGATAACTCGCTGAACTGGTTTAACTAGAAGAATATTAAAAATGAAATAAAAAATCCAAACTATCTTCATTCTATTGCTACCTCTAACCATTTGATCTCTTTCTATATGATCGAGCCACAAACTATGTAAATGTGCTAATAATAGCATAATTCAAATTGAGGATACATGTGAAAAATTGAAATGAACCTTGATGTGTTCCAAAATATCAATTATGTAATCGATAAGGCGATAAATGTAGGCATCAACATCTTCTAGGTGAATTTCATTAGCGGCTAAGAGTATTTTGTTAGTAAGATATAAAACACTAGAAGAAGAGGGCATCACTTGAAGTTGATCATCTGCAATGCTATGATTACTAGTAGAAACATTTGAAGAAGAGGAGGGTGGATCTATCCTCACCTTCTTGAAAACAGGTTGGGATTCTTGATAAGCATCATCTTGTGCACTAGAAGAGGTTGTGTTTGACCGACGCTTTTCCTTTCCCATTTCAAGTTGCAACTCGAACATCAGCTGATGTGAGAAGAGGAAATGGAGAGTCTGAAATGGCTCTTCAATGCTCATCAGTCGTTACAACAACAACTACTAAACCTTATGTAAGTCGAGAAATGGAATGTCAATATTTTCTCATACGCAATGATCACGACATGTAACCCATAGTTACCAAATTCAACCCAATCAGGCCCATAAATTCACTATACAAAATTATAAATTGTACCATGTAACATTTTCCTATCTAAAGAATGTATTTTGCAAAGAAAACTTCTCTTCATGGATAGGGAATAGTTACAGATGCAAAATCGTATAAATTGTGTCAGTGTTAGTGCAGAAGAGAGTGAAGAATGGGTATGCTTGTGTATTTAAGTCGTAGCAATTTCCTAACTAATGTAGGTTCTCTACAAATGGAAGAATATATTTTAATTGCATTATATTTCTTTATGAAACCTATATGCAACATTATATGGTGTGCATATCTATTCAAATGGGCACAATGAGATTATAAATAGAGTAGTGGGGCTATGGAAAGAAAATATAAATGGTATCTTGGCCAGAGTCAACACATTGCAGACTACAGGGATTGGTTTTAGACCATGGGGGAAGACATCTAATATTTTTAGTTTTTAGTTTTAGATCTTCAAAAAAACATGAATTTTCAAAGATAATGACATGAACAAGATTTATGTCCTATCCAAATATTATACAGCTAATTCATAGTGATAGTTAAGGGTAGGGTGGAAAGCCTAACATAAATGGACAAATTGCTTAACCAGTTTAGGGAAAAGATATGGCCTAATATTTATTCAGCCATATTATCCCTGAAGAGTGGAAGATGCACATTTTTTCCAAGTTTCGATCCAAGTTTGATGAAAAAACTAAATGGCATGATAATAGAAATATTTTCAAGAAAAACAACCTTCGATCACCAATCATATTAAAATAAAGGAATACAAAATCCATACCTTGAGTGTTCATTTGCAATGGTTGCACCTGAAGCAAGACTTGTGGTAAGAAACTCCATCAACACATAATCGATACACAAAATAAACTATTTTATCTCAAGATTTGAACTTCTGTTGCATTCCAGTGAAGGCCATAGCCATGATACAAGAATTCTTGTGGTAAAATAATGATTCTGATCCCTCGCGTTCTAAATAGTCTTGAAAAACTTTCTGCCACAGAAATCAACAATATTTAATTCAAAATGATACTTTCTCAGACAGTTTCAAGGAAAAAATAGCATATTTGAGCTCTTCAGCCTTCTAATAAACCATACAAACCATTTCCCCATGGAAATGAACAAATTTTAGCTCAATACAACTTACCTCGCCCTATTTTTTGTCTTAGAATACAAGATATGGAAGCTCTAGAGAGGATTTAGACAGAATCCCTCCCTTTTCTTCAATGAATGATCAATCTAATGCTTCTAAAACTCCATTCCAAGACGTTTTGTTGTAGATGGCCATCTTGAGGGAAAAATGATTATTTATATCGGTGTTTCCTTGACCAAAATCCTAATTTGAGTCTTTTTCTTCGTTACAGAAACACAAATATCAAGTCATCCATTGAAATTGACAAAATTCGACGTAATGATCATTAGTTGGGCAACTGAAGCCTTGAAATACAAGATCTAAGTGCTCCATACATGGATAAAAAACAAGAGTAGACACGAACCTACGATCTACCGATGAAGGGACCACAAAATTTTGTTACAAACACTCAGACCATGCTTGTGTTCAACAAAGAGTTTAGAAGGAATATAAGGAAAAGGTCCACCATGACACCATGAGCGTAAATTATAGAGATAATTAAAGGCTTGGAAAGTGATGTAGTGAGAGAGGAAATCAAATAAAAATATGGGATATATGATGCAACAAAGCCTACACTATCGGAGAGGGATGTAGAGAGAGAATCCAATGGAGTACAAAGAAGATGATGGAGGAAGGATATTACGTTGTATGCCAGTTTATTGCGATGATATTCTTGCACGTGTCACTGGTTTCAATTGACATGGATCCCACCAATTTAATTAGCCAAGGTGCCAAGGTCATGTCCAAATTAGCCGATAAAAACTATATTTATATTCCAAGGTCATGCAAATTAGCCTTATAATTAACATTATATGCCAAGGTTTAGGGGTTTTTTTATATGCCAAGGTCATGTCCAAATTAACATATAGTTGGGTTGCATTAATTTAATTTTTTTAATACAGGGACATGTAAATATATATTATATATATGTTAGAATTGACTAAATTCTAACATTGCATATGGATTTAGAGAGCCCCTTTATTCTAACACTGCAGATGGATTCAGAGACCCCTTTATTCTAACACTGTAGATGGATTCAGAGACCCCCTTAAAGGGGGTCTTTAAATCTATCTGCTTTGTTAGAATTTAGTAAAATGTACAAATTCATTGTCAAATTTGTAATTTTTTTCATTTTCGAAGTGACAACTAAAAGTGGCCAAATAAATGACCAATTGTTATGTGGTAATTTTTAGTCTAGATATCTCGTGACCAAATTTGGTCATTTATCTTGGTCGTTTTTAGTTGGTTTTTATCCCGTGACCAAAATTGGTCCTTTATCTTGATCTTTTTTAGTTATCTCACTTAAATGGATCAATTTTGGTCATTTATCGCTTGAAAAAAACTGTGGTGACCAAATTTTTTGGTCTCCTAGTCACTAATCTCTCATTTTCCACTAGTGGAAGAAGAAGAGGTTCATCTTCCAGAAATTCATTTTATTCTAGGGTCACTAAAGATGAGTGACTGCAAGATCAAAGATTCCCTACACACTCTTCATGGAACCCATGCATTGATGAAAAATCTAAGTTGGAGGTTGGAGGAGAAATATTCCATGGAATACATGGAGAATTTTCAAAAGAACATGACAAGAACCAAAGGTAATTTTCACCATTTTCTTTCTGATACAGACAATTTGCTTGATCTTGTTGAGTTATTGTATGGAGCATCCTTTAAGGATGAAGAATAGGTTTTCATTATCACACAAGAATTGTTTACCACCCAATATTCTTTTAAGAGAGCTCAATGTGCACTCGAAGAGTCCAAGATGAAGATAGAGAAACTTCATGAGAAGTTTCAAATATCTTACCTACCCTCCTACACACCATTACTCCATCTTGACGACGTTGATTACATTCTCTATCATATGGAGGTATCTCATGAGATGGTGGATCATGATATGCATTAAAATTTTCAATTTCTTAAGGAATTTGTAAATAAACTTGATGAGAACCAAACACTTGATCTTTTCCAGAGAAATATGGAGTTATTTTTTGGAGAAAGTCTCTTCTCCATGGAAGAGTCAGATGAGTTCACTCCACCTTGTCATCGATATTTTCCCCAATACCTCACCATTAGAACAACACCTAATTATTCTTGAATAGACCAATGAGGACGATCATGATGCTCTCCAAATGATTGAAACATCTAGGATGAGGTCAAAGCCCCATTTCAACTACCACATCCAACCTCGCACCTTTAGAGAGGGAGAGCTCATCCTAGTGTACGACCAGACCAATGATAATTTAGGGAAAAGAAATTTTGATTCCATGTGGTACGAACCATATGTCATCAATCGTTTCCTGAGAAAGGGAGAATATATCCTTGTAGAATCCATTAACCACCTCTTGAAGAATACCCACAATGGGCTCTACCTTAATAGGTTCTATTCCTGAGGTCACCCACCATGAGTACATTTGTGTTATAGTTTTTCTTTTTTTGTTTCACATTGTTCTTGTCACAAGTCTTACAATTTTTTTCCTTGGTTTCTCCATATGGATCCTACCTCACATCACTATGTTGGGTTCTCTAACGTATCAAGTAGATGGTCTCCTAATATTTCCTCGGCTACGTGGTTCATTTATTCCATGTCACATGAGTTGTTCCATATTGACAGAATGTGTGTTGGCATTGCTACCAACAAGTAGGATGAGTATGATGGTGTCACTATTCTCCTAAATGCTTCCCTTCACTTAGGTATTCTTCACCTTGATGTCTTCCTATACTCACAGCTACTTGTCTACAAGTTGGATAACTTCTATTGGGTACGTGATCCTTGTCTCTTTAGAAAGTTCCTACACACTAGAAATTTGGTTAGACATTTTGAATCAATTACTTTTCTACATGTTCCCAGAATTCTCAATAGTGTGGAAGACCAAACAGCTAATGATATTCTAGAGTGGCACATTAATCATCACATATAGGAAATAAGACTGTATCATGGATCATCATATAGCCATGCATACATATGTCAAATATATCATATAGGAATCATCATAGAAAAGACTCATAAAAAACATGTAAAAATTGCATCCATGTGCATATATATATCATGTCATAATGTTCAGTACAAAATGAGAAGCTCCACAAGCTTTCTTGGCTGATCATACATATAGTACAATAATATTTTTGCACCAATGCACCAAGGGGAAGCATCACTAATTGCTAGTCTAAGTCAGAGTTTCCCTCCTCATACTCTGTCTCCTCCTCAGTTTCATCCTCCTCCTCCATGGGAACATCATCCTATTTCGTTTCTCTAACATATTCAACAGGGGCTACGATCCTCCTCATAAGGAGGATCCACTCCGAAGGATCCTTGTAGCATGAGATGATCAAATCATCGTCAAGGTACTACCACCTGCCATCGGTGACCCCATCCAGCAAGTGCTCAACATCAAGTCGAAGTGGTTCTAGTGTATTATGAAGCATCCTATTCCCATGAGCAGGTGGATATAACTCCGCTACTTTTCCCCTCCACCTGTGATACCATGCTAGAGGGAATGCCTCGATATATTCACATGCACATAGTATGTCATCAGTATCCATCACACATAAAATGGATACCAATAATCTAGTAAGCTATATATGAATGCAACCACATAGAGCATCATGTATACATGCCATGAGGTCCCTAGGATTTTCCTGGAGGTCGAGGAATTTTTAGGATCTCCTCAGAAATCCATACCAATGTATAGATAATCCACTATAAGGACTGGTATTTTCTGCCACTATGCAAAGATATCTCAAGTGAAGAATCAACCCACTAATATGCCTCCCTCCCTAATCATCATATCATGCCACCTCCTTATGGGAGGCTCGCGAGTTACTCCCTCTCACACCACCAAATGCGGTCATAGAGTAGGTAGTCACTCAAAAAGGAATGAGCACAAGAACGAGGGGAAACAAAAATCCCCTCCCAATGAACTAGGATGGTTCAACAAAAACCAAACCTGATTTAGGTACATCTAGGCTAACCAAAGTAGGTTCCCCTAAGAACACGCTCCACAATCTGGAGCCGACTACTTGATATCTTGTGCAGTTATGATGATCCCAGTATATATAGTACCATCACTACTACAACTAAAGTCTCAAGTCTCTCAATGTCACACACTAGTATGTACAATGAGTGCACTGATGCAGAGGCATAGAAATGCCTCTCACAGATGTCTTCAAGTGACACCCCATGTGAAATATTCAATGTATTGTCGTATATCACACCCAACATAGGGATCCTAGTAATAAAATAGATATCAAGGAGCATGATTTCGATCCGCTCCTCCTGGATGATAAAAAACTCTGCATCCGGGTCCTAGAAGCTCATCAACTTTTCTAGCAATAGATTTGATGAAGGCATGAGAGGGATCTAGAATAACTTCCATAACTCGCAACGAGCGAGCATATCCTACGTTGTTGTATCATCATGTACCTCCCCTTTAAGGTTCCCAATATATCTCTCTCAACATGCCACATGAGGAATCCTGCACATACACAAAGTCCCTGTCAGGTCCAGTCATTCATAAAAACTCATCTTAGGATGAGTCACTTTTGTTCGACCTTTTTGTGCAACTCAAGTCACTCAAAAACCCTACATAGGAGCGACTGGGTCGCTTCTATCTACTGAACAGGTGCAACCTGGGTCACTCCTATCTCCCTGATAGGTGCAACTGGGTTGTACCTGTCAGCCTGATATGAGAAACTTGGGTCGCTTCTTTTTTCTCAAAAATCATGACCTGAACCTAGAAACCCCCTGAGCTTAGCACAGGCCCCAAGATGAGCAATAATAAAAATAAAACAGTGAAAAAGATGGGTTTGAAAAGAGCTCTTACCTGCAATTCACAGCTCAAAAAACCGCCAGTTCAGTCAAAAGAAATCAACAGTTGGGTTGTGGTGTCCTCCACTCCAACTTAACACTGACCAATGAAAATGACACATTTCATGTGGCACCCCCGATTTATAGGCGTCCATTTTGTCTATTTTTTTCTTTCGTGAACCACAAAGTCATCCAGAGTCCATTTGAGGCATCGTTCACACCACCAAGTTCGATTTTCCACCCTTTGTCTCTTAACAAGACCCTCGTCTCATTCTCTCACTATGATTTTATAAGTAATTTTGTAGAATTCACCTTGATTTGCATGTCATCATGTGAATCACCCATTCTATGTATTAGCATGTTCATGAGCCATCTGCTCCATCCATACTACGCAATTAGCCATATTTGAATGACATCCATTGTCCTGTAAGGGGGCCCCATCAGTGTTCTACATTTATTACTCTCAGCCATATTCACAACATAATCTCTTTATATATATCGAACACTTCTCACTTGCTTGATTGACCATTACGGAGTTTCTATTCAACTCTTTTTGACTCCCAAAAGAATGAAATTATTGTCGATCACACTTTCTTCCTTTCATTCTCATTAAAGTATTTGAAAGGGTTTCTATGTAGCCTTGTTTATTTCCTTTTTTGGACTATATAGACTATTCTAAGAAAAGGATCACCCTAGCACCTTCCATCTAGGAACGTTTCCCTTTGCATCCTTTTATGCTTTCTCAAACATTGGTACCGTACTTTACAAAAAATCTCATCATAGGTTGTCTTTAAGATATTTTCCATCCTTCTCATCAAGAAAATATTGTCGAAAAAACTTGGTTTTTTTCATGCTTGTAAAATTATTAGAACGACCATCCAGTTAGTATAGGTTTAACCTTTTATGGCCCAGTTGGACTACCAATGGTAAAAAAGTTACCCTTTCCCCGAAGGTTGGGAGAGCTCTCCTTTGTATACTTTTATCCTTTTTCGAGCTTAAGAGACTATTAATGAAAAAGAGACCACATTGTAGTCTTATTCATTTTTTCACACTCTCTAAAAATGAAAACAACATTAAGCATTTATTTTCTTGGGCTCGCTAAAAGTCCACAAGATCGTGTCATATTGATCTTACTTCTATCCCTTCTTAGCGCTCCTTAAAATATGATTAAGTCCCAAATGATGTCTTTGGATGCGACCACATATGATATCATAGTATGGAAGCTTCCCCCCATTTGGTTGCCTTTGTTTACAGTATTCTGCAATGATTCTTCCTTAGATCCCCTGGATACCAATAGTCTAGTTACCTCCCTTAGCATTTCCCATTGCAATTATCTTCCCGATATTACAGCTATGATCCCTCTCCCATGAATCGGTGTCATTTGTTTCCAATTCATCACTTCAGTCATACACTAAACAAAGGAAGTTTGAGTCCCCCATACTCCCATGCCCCTATTTCCCCATTCAATGTGTCAGTCCCCATATTTTTCCACATCTTTGGTTATCCCCCTCATGTTTCTAGTAAAGGAAACATCATTGCCTTGATTAGTTTCAGGTCTCCCTCTATTAACATCAACATGTCTACTCCATAGGATAGACCTAGAGGTCCTTGTATCATGGTTTCATCCACCTCATTGATGAGTTCCTTGGACCACTTGAAAGGATGCATTAGTTCCTTTCAAGTTGGATGTGTCTCACATGCTTGACTTCAGCTACATCATTGCACCATTGAGATTCATATTGAGTATTGTTCCATTCATTATTTGGTCGAATACCTCAGTTGTCACCTGACTCGAGAACATTGGTGAGTCTAGATATGGGTCCCATATATTCTCATGTCCCTTGTGATTTATGGGTTGCGTTGGAGACCATGTTTGGAAGCTCCTAGTGTTATGCTTCAATGTATCTCTAGTACTTGATGCTATATATTGTATCACATAGATTCTGACTCTTGACCATTGAGTCCCTCTAGTTATGTACACTTCCAGGTCCAACAGATCATCAATTGTGATTATATTTAATTCCATGAGAATTCCATTATTCCTATGTGTCAGTTCTTCAGATCAGCATTGTGTTCATCCTCCCATTAAGGCCACCATTATGTATCATCATTTGTATATGTATTGATTGGCTCCCATGTTCTGAGCCTCGATCCCATAATTTATTATTTTGATGTTGTTACAAGCATGGGTATGCCCACCTCATCTTTATACATGTATGACATTATATGTATTTGATCCATTTTTTAGAACCAATAATAAAAAACCAAAATCCACCATAGTTCGAATGAGGAAGCCCCATTTCTCCATAGGTCTCTCTAGTATCTCCACTATTGTCACCATTATTCCCATGATCCTATGACAACTATCAGCCATACGATGAAGTCCTTCCCTCACACATCAGGGGGTAATAATTTAACACTAAAAAGTGTTCACCTATATCTCCATGGTCTAAACCATATACATACATCATATTCCAACCATATTTCCCTTACTTTTGACCTTAACAATTGTATTTCCACAAAAAATGGTCCAAAACATCATTATTCCTTCCTGTAAATGAAGGGATGATGAGCATTTATTATGGTTTACCCTCACTCTCTCCCAAAAAGGGTTAAAAAACCCTAAAAAGGGGTCAAAAACCCTAAAAAAGAGAAATGGCAAAAAATCCACAGATAAATACCATGGGAAATAAAATACCTTGGGTCAAGAAACATTAGGAACATACTATAAATACATTGTGAAGGGATCTCCCAAAGCACCTTTTCATTTACTTGTGGTTATGATTTGTCATTTTTCTCTTAGATATACCACATACTTTCCAACCATTATTCCCCTGGCCATGCGATTTCCCATGATGTATGTTGATATTTCTCCATACCCACTTTGGATCCATCCCCCATTTGACAACTGTTTGTGGAGACGATTGGAGAACCAACCCATGGAGCTGCAGAACCACTTTCAAGGATGACTACAGTGGCCCATCTTACAGGAGAAATGTGTGTTTTTTTTTCTTGCACTAGTTAGTTTATATATATGTTAAAACCATAAAAATATTTTCTTTCATTTGTTATCATTGTTGCTATGGTTGTTTAGGTTTCTGTTATTCCATTGAACTCATCCTTATGCTCCGGATGAGCTAAATTTGGTACATATACACGTAATAGGTGAGAGAGAGAGAGACATAGAGACAGAGATAGAGATATATAGATGTATATAAAGAGATATATATATATAGAGAGAGAGAGGACTAGGTAGGGATAGATAGTGAGGAGTAGGAATTTCGGGGTAAGGAAAGAGAGGGAAGGGTTGGTAAGTATAGTGGTATGAGGAGTGGGAGGGTTGGGGTTGTGGTTGGAGAGAGAGAGAGAGGGGTAGAGAGAGAGAGGGGAGATATGGCTACGAGTAGGTAGAGAGAGAGAGAGAGATGTTTGGATGATTAAGGGTAGAAACAAGGAAGAACTTTGGGGGAGAGAAAGAGATAGATATCATGGAGAGATAGATAAATAGAGAGAGAGAGATAGGTTGGGGGTCATGGGTTTAGTGAGGTGGAGGGAAGTTAAATGGAATCGAGGGAGTATAGTGGGGAAGAGAGAGAGAGAGACATTGGTCTATGTAGGGAGAGATATGGTGTGTGGGTGGTTAGTGGTAGGGGTAAGGGGATTAATACAATCATAGAGAGGAGGGATTATGAATAAGGGACTTATGAGAGAGAGAGAGATAGGTTGGGTTTATGGGTTTGGGGAGGAGGAGGGAAGTTAAATTTAATCGATGGAGTAGAGTGGGGGAGAGAAAGAGATGTAGGTGTATGTAGGGAGATATATGGTGCATGGGTGGATAGTGGTAGCGGTAAGGGGATTAGTACAATAATAGAGAGAGGGGATTATGAATAAGGAGGTTATGAGAGAGAGAAGGGGATTATGAGTTTAGATAGGAGGAAAGAAGTTAAAGAGAAGGGTGAGTATATGGAGAGAGAGAGAGAGAGATAGAGGTTGAAAGGAGGGTGGTTAGTTATATGGTGTTGAGGGATTAGGAGAAACATAGAGATAATGGGGGCTTATTTATAGGAGGTGTGTTTGTGAGAGACAGAGGGAGAGGGGGGGGTTATGATTTTATAGGGGAGGAAGTAAGTTACATAGAAAGGAGGGTGGGTGTTAAGAGGTTGGGGGAGAGATGCATTGGTGGGGTTTAGTGGTATATGGATAATGGCGATAGAGAATGAGAGAGATTGTTAAGAGAGCATAAGATATAGATTATGAGAGAGGGTGTTAGGAAGAACATGGGAGAGAGAGAGAGAAGGAAGGTTAGTGGTAAGGGTGGGAGTAGGGGGTGAGATATAGAGAGAGAGGGTCTTATTAGACAGTAGGGGTAGAGAGAGAGAGGTGGGGGTTATGAGTAGGTAGAGAGAGAGAGAGAGAGAGAGAGAGAGAAGTTGGGATGATTAAGGGTAGAGATAAGGAGGGAGGTTGTGGCAGAGAGAGATGGAGACTGGGGATATAGAGAGAGAGAGAGATGGAGGGGGTGGATTATGAGTTTAGAGAGGAGGAAGGATGCTAGAAAGAAGGGGGGGTGTAGGAAGAGAAAGATAGAGGTTGAAAGGAGGGTGGTTAGTTTTATGGTGTAGGGGGATTAGGAGAAACATAGAGAGAATGGGGGCTTATTGATAGGAGGTCAGATAGAAAGAGACAGACTCAACATGAGGTTGATTAAGGGTATGGGGAGGAGGAGGGTGGGAAGATAGAAACATATATATATTAATAGGGTGAATTGTATGGGAAGTAAGAAAATTATAAAGAAGGGGTTAACATTGAGGAGTGGGCTGGGGGGAGAGAGAGAGAGAGAGAGAGAGAAGTGGTAGTGGGAGACGATTATGAGAGAGGTAAATTAGGGGAAGGAGGAGTAGTAGGGGGGTTGGGACACAAATTGTAGGGTTAAAATTATATAGATAGATACATGTTATTGAGAGAGAGAGAGAGAAGTGGTAGGGGAAATATGGTTATGAGAGAGGGGGATTAGGGGAAGGAGGAGTAGCATGGGGATGGGGACACAGAGAGTAGGGTTACAAGNATGTTATTCATATAAAGAGATAGAGATAGATAGATAGAGTGAGAGACAGAGAGAGAGAGAGAGAGAGAGAGAGAGAGAGAGAGGAATAGGTAGGAGTAGGTAGTGAGGTTTAGGGAGTTGGGGTCAAGTATGGAGGGAAAGGTGGGTCGGTATAGTGGTATGAGGAGTGGGAGGGTTGGGGTTGGGGTTGGAGATATATATATATATATAGAGAGAGAGAGAGAGAGGGTAATGTTTAGAGGGAGTAGGTGAGAGAGAGAAAGAGGACCAGGGGTTGGTTATTTATAGGAGTAGGAGAGATATTTATGAGCTAGTTAGTGGTAGGAATAGGAGAGATGGAAGGGGGTTTAGGGTGAGAGAGAGAGGAAGAGAAGGGGAAAATAGTTGAATATCGGGGGGTTTGAAGTTAGGTGAAAGAGAGGGGCTAGAAGTACAAAGAGAGAGGGGGGGATTGGTTAGAGATATGACTAGGGGTAGCGAGAGAGAGAGGGAGAGTTAGGGGTGTATAGGGGGATTTGATGTAGAGAGGAGGGGAACAAGTGGGTGTTTAGAGGTTTGGGGAGAAATAAATTGGTGGGTATTAGGTGTACACATAGAAAGGTGAGAGAGAATGATAGAGGGTTGTAGGTTAGCATTGGATATAGAGAATGAGAGAGGGTGTTAGGCAAAACATGGGAGAAAGAGACTGAATGAAGGTTAATGGTAAGGGTGGGAGTAGGGGGTGAGAGATATATAGAGAGAGAGGGTGTTATTAGGGAGTAGGGGTAGAATGAGTGAGAGAGATATATAGAGAGGTTAAAAGTTAGGCGGGGTGATTATAAGAGATGGAGAGATAGGGGGTAATGTTTAGAGGGAGTAGGTGAGATATAGAAAGAGGGCTAGGGGTTAGTTATTTGTAATAGGATGAGAGAGAGTTATGAGCTGGTTAGTTGTAGGAATAGGAGATATTGAGGGGTTTAAGGTGAAAGAGAGATGAGGAAAAGGTGGTTATAGTTGAATATTGGAGATTATGGAGTTGGGGGAAAGAGAAAGGGGGGAATCACAAAGAGAGAGAGGGTGGGTTGGTTAAGGATAGGTGTAGGGGAAGAGTGAGAGACCGTGGGTAGGGGGACACAGAGGCATTAGAGGAAAAGAGGAAGGGATAAGGTGGCTATTAAGAGATCAGGGAGCAAGAAATTAGTGGGGGTTAGGGGTAGATGGATAAGGGTGACAGAGAATGATAGAGGGTGTTAGGAGAGAATGGGATATAGATTATCAGAGAGGGTTTTAGGCAAAACATGGGAAAGAGAGATAAGGAAGGTTAGTGGGAAGGGTTAGAGTAGGGGGTGAGAGATACAGAGAGAGGGTTTTATTAGGGAGTATGGGTAGAGAGAGAGATAGAGCGGTGGGTGTTATGAGTTGAGACAGAGAGAGAGAGAGAGAGAGAGAGAGAGAGAGAGAGATTGAGATGATTAAAGGTAGAGACAAGGAGGGAGGATGTGGGAGAAAAAGAGATAGATATCAGTGAGAGAAAGAGATCAATATCAGGGAGAGAGATAGATAGATAGAGAGAGAGAGAGAAAGAGAGAGAGATAGAATAGATAGATAGATAGAGAGAGAGAGAGAGAGAGAGAGAGAGAGAGAGAGAGAGAGAGAGAGGTTGGGGATAATGAATTTGGGGAGGTAGAGGGAAGTTAAATGGAATTGAGGGAGTGAAGTGGGGGGGAGAGAGACACATAGGTGTATTTAGGGAGATATATGGCATGTGCATGGTTAGTGGTAGAGGTAAGGGTATTATTACAATCATAGAGAGGGGGGATTATGAACTAGGGGATTATGAGGGAGGGAGGGAGAGAGAGAGGGATATATATATATATATATTAGCGGTTAGGGAAGGGTAATTATAAGATATGGAGGGATATGGGGTAATGTTTAGAGGGAGTAGGTGAGAGAGAGAAAGAAGATTAGGTGTTGGTTATTTGTAGGAGTAGGAGAGTGAGTTATGAGGTGGTTACTGGTAAGGATAGGAGAGGTGGTGGGGGTTTAGGGTGAGAGAGAGAGAGAAAGAGAAGGGGGTTATAGTTCAATATTAGGGTGTTTATATTTATGGGAAAGAGAGAGGGGAGAAGGAAAAAGAGAGAGAGAGGGTGGGTTGGTTAGGGATAGGAGTAGGGGAAGAGAGAGATTTTGGGATGTTTAAGGGTAGAGACAAGGAGGGAAATTGTGGGAGAAAAAGAGATAAATATCATGGAGAGAGAGAGATAGATAGATAGGCACACACACACACATATATATATCAAGATAGAGAGAGAGGAGGATATTATGAGTTTAGAGAGGAGGAAGGAAGTTAAAAAGAAGGGGTAGTATCAAGAGAGAGAGAGAGAGAGAGGTTGAAAGGAGGGTGGTTAGTTGTATGGTGTATGGGGATTAGGAGAAACATAGAGAGAACGGGGGCTTATTGATATGAGGTGAGAGAGAGAGAGGGGGGGAGGGAGGGACTCAATAGGGGGTGGACTAAGGGTTGGAAGAGAGAAATATATATATATTAATAGGGTGAATTACATGGTAAAAACATAATTTATATAGAAGGGGTTAACATTGAGGAGTGGGGTTGGGGGGGGGGAGAGAGAGAGAGAGAAGGAGAGAGAGGAGTGGTAGGGGGGAGATGACTGTGAGAGAGGGGGATTAGGGGAAGGATGAGTAGCATGGGGATGGAGACACACAGAATAGGGTTACAAGTATATAGACAAATACATGTTATTCATAGAGAGAGAGAGATATAGATAGATAGAGATAGAGATAAAGAAGTGGTAGGGGGAAGATGATTATGAGAGAGGGGGATTAGGGGATGGATGAGTAGTAGGGGGATAGGGACACAAAGAGTAGGGTTACAAGTATATAGATAGATACATGTTATTCATAGACATAGATAGATATAGAGAGAGGGGGGGTTAATGTTTAGAGGGAGTAGGAAAGAGAGAGAAAAGACAGTTATGAGAGAGGGGGATTAGAAGAAGGAGGAGTAGTAGGGGGATGAGGACACAAAGAGTAGGGTTAAAAGTATAGATATAGATATATGTTATTTGTAGATAGAGAGAGAGAGAGAGAGAGGGTAAAGTTTAGAGGGAGTAGGAGAGAGAGAGAAAGAGGGTTAGGAGTTGGTTATTTGTAGGAGTAGGAGAGACATTTATGAGTTGGTTAGTGGTAGGAATAGGAGAGAGAGGGGGGTTTAGGGTGAGAGAGAGGAAGAGAAGGTGGTTATAGTTGAATATTGGGGGTTCTTGAGTTAGGGGAAAGAGAGGGGGAAAGGAAAAAGAGAGAGAGGGGGCTTTCGTTAGGGATATGAGTAGGGGCGACGAGAGAGAGAGGGTGGGTTAGGGGGGGAGAGGGAGATTAGGTGTAGAGAGGAAGGGAACAAGGGGTGTTTAGAGGCTTTGGGAGAGATAAAATTGTGGGGGTTAGGTGTATATGTAGAATGGAAAGAGAGAATGAGAGAGGATGTTAAGAGATCATGGGATATAGAGAATGAGAGAGGGTGTTAGACAAAACATGGGAGAGAGAGACAGAATGAAGGTTAGTGGTAAGGGAAGGAGTAGGGGGTGAGATATCTAGAGAGAGACAATGTTATTAGGGAGTAGGGGTAGAGTGTGTGAGAGAGAGAGAGGTTAAAATTTAAGGGGAGGTTTATTATAAGATATGGAGAGAGAGGGGTGTAGCAGGGATTTCTCCCTACTACAGGGACAGGAATGGCTCCCTTCTACCTATAGGGAAGAAGGGTAGGTTCCTGCTAGTGGGTAAATGTAGAAAATAAAACATAAGGTAAATAAACAAAACAATAAACTAAGATAAGAACATTAAGAAGATAGAAACAATGGTGAACCCCTTTGCACACAAGGGTTAGGGTTCCGCCTCCAAAGAACTGCAAATAAATCCAAACCTACAATAGATTGAAACACCAACAAAACAATGTTAGATGTAAAACCTGCAAATGAAATAAGGGTTAGAAATCAAACAAAACTAAGAAACTAAGAAACAAAACATGAAATATGGTTATACCTTCTCTTGGGTGGAAATGGACCACCATGCCCTAGTTTGTGGAAGCATCTCTCTTGGATGGGGAAGAAATGGCTCAATGGAAATGGAGGAGAGGGAGTGTGGGTGGCTTAAGAGGAAAAGGTCTCAAGGAATCCATGGGAAGCATAACAATATTCAAGGGAGAAGTTATTTGAGAGTGACCCCCTACCCTCGTTTTATAGCTTTTTCAAGGGGTTTTAGGGTTTTAAGCCCTTGGTCAGGGCTTTTGCCCCTTTTTTGGGCATTTAGCCCCTTTTGACCTAACTTTAGCTCCTTTTAGGGTTTTATCCCCTTTTGGGGGGTTTTAGCTCCTAGGAGACTATTTTGGGCTCATTTTTAGGGTTTTTAAGCCCTTTTCTTCATCCTTTAGCTATTTTGAGGGTGTGGGGGTCTAATGGAGTGATATGAGGGTCATGAGATGGTGTCCTTGGGTGGTGTAGGCCATTGAGAGCTAAGTGGGGGATTTTTGGGTTAACAGATTTCCCCCTGATGTGTGAGGGCAGGAGCGCAATGTATGGCTGATGGACATCATAGGATTTGCTATGTAGAGGTGGTGCTTCCGGGGTTAGGGCATGGTGGATTTTGGTTTTTGTATTAATATGGTTCCCATAAATGGGTGAGATATAAACAATGTGTGACATGTATATGGATGAGGTGGGTATCTCCATGCTTAGGACAATGTCAAAAGAATAATTTGATCTATTCTCTAAAATACAAGAGTCGATCATATATAACTGATGTTACAATAATGGTTGCCTCCATGTGAGGCTGAATATAATGATGATCTGGTACATTAGACCCATGGAATTCTCATGGAATGTTATATCTTCATGACTAACGGTCTGCTAGATCTGGAATGGTACATAGCTATGTGGACTTGCTTATTGAGAGTCAGAGTCTCTATGGTACAAGTATGCTACATCAATTATAAAGGTATATCAAAGAACTAATGGGGATTATGAACACTGTCTTCAACGTAACCTGAAAATCACAAGGGATATAACCTATTTGGGTCCCTCAAGTGGACTCACCAATGTGCTAGAGCCAGGTGACATCTGGGGTCTTCGACTAAATACTGTACAGACAAAACCCTGTATGAATCTCAATGGTGCGATGATATACTTGAAGTCGAGCACGTGAGAAACAACCATCCTGAGAGGCACTAAGGACTCCTCTCAAGCAGTCCAAGGAACTCATAAATGAGGTTAATGAAACTAAGATACAAGGACCTCTAGGTCTATCCTCTGGGATATGTGTGTTGGTGTTGACAAAGGGAAACCTGCCCCTAGCCAAGGCAATGATGTTTCCTTAACCAGGAGCATGAGGGAGATAACTAGAAGGTGTGAAGAAATATGTGGACTGACTCACTGAATGGGGAGGGGGGGGAGGGAAATATTTGAACAGGGGCAGGGGGAGGGAGACTCAAACTTCCTTTTTCAGATTATGATGGCAAGGCAGACCAGGAAACAAATGAAACTGACTCATGGGAATGGGATCATAGCTGAAATACCGAGGATATCACTATAGATGGGAAATACTTGGAGGAGGTAGACACTTTTGATACTGATGGGATTCAAGGAAGACACATTACAGAGTAATCTAAACAAAGGTGACCCAATGGGGGAATGCTACCAAAATATTTTCTATGGGGTGGTCTCTAGGGACACCATTATGGTACGATCTCATGGATTTTTGGCGAGCCCGAGAAGGTAAATGCTCGATGGTGCTTTCAATTTTAGAGAGTCTGAAAGCATGAAGAAGACTCCAGTTGGGGATCTTTTTCGTTGGTATTCTCCTGTTCCCAAAAAAGGATAAAAGTATGCATAGGAGAACTCACCCATCCTGGAGGGGATGAGAGACTTCTTTACCATTTGTAGTCCAATCAGGTTGGAAAAGGTTAAACCTATACTAACTGGACGGTCATTTAGATACTTTTACGAGCATGAACAAAACCAAGTTTGCTTGGAAATATTTTCTTGATGAGAAGGCTAGAAAAGAGCTTAATGACAACCCATTGTGAGATTTTTCATAAAGTGTGGCCCCTCTTCCTGAGAAAGCATAAAAGTATGCAAAGGGGAACGGTCATGGCTTGAGTATGCCAAGCGTGTCCTTTTCATATTATTGGTCTAAATGGTCCACAAAAGGAGGTAAATGAGATGATTTAGATGTCCTTTCCTATACTTTAGCGAGTGGGAAAGGAAGCAGCTGTGCTCGGCAATATTTTCATTATTTTAAGGAGTCAGAAAAGAGCTTAAACGAAACTCCAATATGGTCAACCAATTGCGGTGGCATAAGCGGTGCCCCATGTCGGGACAGTGGATAGAGGTCCAACGGTCATCCACATAGTATGGATGGAACAGAAGGCTCTCAAACATACCAATACATGCATGTGATAGATCGCAGTAGAGGCTCACGAGTCGATGCGGTAGAGGCATGCAAACCGAAGTGGCTCTCAGATAGAGGTCAGGAGAGCATGTGTGTCTGTTGTGATGGACAGAATTGACTACATGCAATGTAAGTACAAGTCCGGAGGCACTTATATGCCAAATACATGAAATAAAAATAAATCGTTTTGTGGATGATGGTCCATATGTCCACGTAAGGTGCAGTGGAAAAGACATGTTACCACCTAAGTTGTACTTAGTGGTTTTTTATGAAGTGAGCCTCATGAACTGGACAAGGATAACTTGTTCAGACTTCAGAAGACCTTCAGTCTTACTTATGGGAATCTTTGTTGTACCATATCACATGTTCATACCCCCTTTGAGGAGTTGTAATAAATGTTCTAGCATGATAGTGTCTATAAAAGACTCAGTCTCTTAGAATTCATTTGTCAATCCGATCACCCCAGGGTGTTTTTTCTCTTGGTTATTATTGGTTGTTGACTAAACAACTGATAATTTTTTATTTTTTCACTCCATACCTTTAAAGTTGGGGTGGCTGGCTTGGCATTTAGGCCTATTGAGGTTATTAGAGTCTATGTGTCAATGTATAAACATGCTAGGCATCATGTTCAAGTCATATGAACATGTCTAAGTCCCACTAGGTTTTTTCAACTTTTTATTTATTTTTTATTCTTTCAGTGTTTTTTATTAAAATTTAATTTTTCCAAAACTTAAACTATTTTTTGATAGTTTAATTGGAAAATTTGATTTTATAATAAAAGTGGGCCAAATAATTAGTTTTAGTCATGTAGGTGCTTATTTTCAAGCTAAGAGCACCATGTAAACCCATGGACCCACTATTTCCTAGTTTTGAGTGATTTTCCATCACTCAGGTCAAAAAGGCCCAAAAAATCAATTATTGATTATTTTAATTAATAAATTGATGAATAATGGAGCAAATACAAAATCCTAGATCAGTGGATTCTTAACCGATTTGATTGAAATCAGTTAGATCTGAACCAGATTGACTTGATCTGACAAATCCTTAACTGAAGGAGGTGATCTGGACATATCCAGAGTTGAAATTCAGCATCCTTTATGGGTAATTTTGTCCTCCCTCTCTCCTCCACATGTTTGGGCTCATCTGGATGAGTTTTGGTGGATGCTTCAGTCAACAAGTTGAGGTGTCAGTCAGATCATCCCCCCAATTGATAGTTGCACTTAGTGAGACTCAGATCTGGCTCAACTAGACATATATCAGGCATTGATGGACTCTCCTTTAGCTACAGTGGTCTTTCTCCTTGGGATTTGCACCCCCCTGGGCTGGATCTCATTTTTTTGTATAAATAAAGCACAAGAAGCCTCTTCCAAGTGAGTTAGAGATAGATTGAGGAGTTGTTGCCATTGTAATACTACTATATTTTCTGAATAAAGAAGCTTTGGAGGCTATACCATGTAGTGCATATGTTTGTGTGGATTCTCAATGTTATGGTGTTAATGTGTTAACTGCAATTTCTTTCCAATTTCTGTGTTGCTTTCGTTTTCTAGCTTCAAGGATTTGGTTGAATCAAGTAAGGGTGTAAACTAGGAAAGTTAGATTGCTTGCTCTTGTTTATCCATATGAAGTATGCTCAATAATTTCATTTATATGCTTAAATAAGATTATTTTTGCATGATCTTTCATTTTTATTGCTTTATACATCTATATCCAGATCTCACGAGGTGTTGTGCAGGCTTGTGTTATCTAGTTGCAGGTTCCCGATTGGATGAAAGTGTGGATCAATATTGATGCCATTCCTTATCCAATAATATCAATACTCTGTCCCTCAGTGCTCCACAAAAGGGCCTCCTTTCAGCTTGTTCCATTCAAGCAACAAGCCGACCTTCTTTCCTCTTTTTCTCCTTTATTTAAAAAACCAATCTTTCGGTTACCTGTCTCTTCCTCTTATGATCATATCTAGTTATAAGAATTGAATATATATTGTTAGACTAGTTTATAAGAGTCTTTCTTCTTAGATCTATAATTTCATAAAGAGTATCATTTCATAAAGATAGATCTAGGTGTAGGAATTTCCTTTTTTGCAAGTAGCTAAAGCATAGATCTAAAGCTTGCTCATAAGGTAGTTTCTTTTTTCATTCTTCAAAGATTTAAATTCTACAGGAAAAGTTCATATCTCATTGGATTCCCAAACAGCAAGTGAAGATCCCAATGAAAGCTTGCTTTCTTTGGTTCCTTTTTGCAAAACTAGATTAGCCCCTTTTAACAATTTTTTACTTAGTTTTTTTTCGGTAACTAGCGTGGTGATACAAAACAATTTTAAAGTGTGTTTGGGAACATTTTATTCTAATTGCTTGCTGTTTTTTAGCAGGTATAACAAAAAAGAGAAGGAGAATCTTCCCATTTTCAAACTCTTGGATGAACCAGAGCTTCCTGGAAGCTTCCCCCACTGCCATGTTTTGATTTTAGCTTTTTACAAGCTTGTTGTAAACCTTTGGATCCCAGATAAAAAGAACCAAAGTGCATCAATTTAAATTTTCTGATGTTTTAAATCGCTTCTAATCAAAACAAAATATCTTTTCGAATAGGCTCTTTCGATCCTATTCACTATCCCCCTTGGGGGGATTTGCGTCCGTGTCTTTTTTTATTGCTTTTCATTTATGTTTTTTTTAATCTAGCGTAGTTATAATATACAGGGTAGTATAATTTGATTTATAATCATTTCCATATTCCATATCTGAGGTTTCAAAGTAATTTTATTACTTACCCCACAACTTCTCAATTGACCCAAAATGGGAAAGAGATGCATGGTAGGAATAATTAGAAAACCGGCATTGTGTATCTTTGTTTTCTTTTTTATCAACTATTTCATCAGCTATAATAAAATTAACCCCTCCTTGATTCCCCTATTGAGATCCACTTGGATCAAAAGAGGTTCCTGGAGGGTTTTCTTTTTAAGAAGAACACTTATCTTAAAATTTACTAAAATTGACAAGACTCTGGTGTGTATGCTCTGCACCTGGCTGCAGTTCGTCCAATCAGCCAAGATGCATCAAAAGCACTTGAGTGACTAGAATAATTAGGATTCACTCTCCCAAAGTGATAAACCATTAGGTGAAAATCCAACACCTCGATCAAACCATTACGGTGGCAAAATACCCAAAGGAAGCGAGAACTCCTGTAAAGTGACCTCGGGGCACTGATCTCTATTACACCTATAGGTGTATTATGAACAATAGCCTCATAAACTCCATTCATCCCACATATTCCTCACGG
>LPNX010578740.1:72044-107082 GCA_001517045.1 Pseudotsuga menziesii | reverse complement strand
GTTGAGCCTAAACGGAGGAGTCAAGAACAAGGTGATAGCCTTGACTCGAGACTTGCCCCCAAGGACACACCGAGTGGCTTGAAGATTTCTTCCACGTGACCCAAGTGTGTGAAAGGCGAAAACACTTTTTGGCACCATTTCTAGGGATAAATGTTTTTATTCCTGAGTATGACTTATATTAACTTTTTTCTAAACAACTAAAAAGATAAAAACTTTTGATTGATCTAGTCTTTAGAAAACATAAAAATTAAAACTCGATCCATTTGGCAACTCCACTATCTAACATCCCTTCAAGAATTTCTACCCGAAGAAATCATCGACAATTATTCAATCCTATCCCTAATCCTGAAAGGTTTATTAGGGAAATATTGAATATGCAGACTTCTTGTAGAAACCTTGAAAATTTAGGATACCAATCCCTCTTAGATATCCATCACATATTTGTAGAGAGTCATGTTCACCAATCTCAAGAAATGACGGAATTGTTCAAACCCCTTGAATTTTCTCAAATAGTAGGTGCTCCCCATGCCATTCCAAAAGATGCTATCAATAATCTCCCCATATTTCAGGGCAATAATGCCATCACTAACAAGTCTCAACTTCAGAAGTTTGAAAAGCACCTAGTCAATTATTGCAATGATGCTGCCCATGACCATGACGATGTCAAAATGAAGCTCTTTTCTTTATCCTTAGAAGGTGATGCTGAAGAATGGTACCTCGACCTAGATTATGATTCATATAAAACTCTTAGTGAATTCCTAGAGGGTTTTAAGAAGAAATGGGGAGAAAAGAAAGAACCAAGACATCTTCTTGCTGCCCTTCATAACATTAAGAATATGGAGAATGAAACCATGGATGAATTTAACACTAAGTTTTTAGGCATGTGGTTGCGGACTTACTTACATAAATCAAGCCAAAGTATGCCTCCATCCTCATATATTACATAGAAGCTTTCACTGGTGACTTTAGGTACCAGTTAAGAGACAAAGAGCCAGCCGATCTAAAAATTGCTCAGGAGTTGGCTGAGAAAATAGAAAATAATATGTAGTCTTCAAGTAAATCCAAAATTCTAGGTTACAGTAGGGGAAACACTTCATAAAACAAATAAAAGGGAAAATCCATTGAATCAGAAGAAAAGAGAGCCTCTAAAGATCCCATGGAAAAGGTAACATACATGATAAAAGACTTGGTTACTAGTTAAAACCAACTTATGGAAAATCAGTCTGCACAACTGAATCTTATGCACAATAGTATAATCACAATGGAAATAAATAATGGACCTAGGAACTTTCAACCTAGGTAGAATCATATGTATCAAAAGAAGTTTCCTCAACAAGAGCCTAGGATTCCAAACTAGTTAGACTCAGCTAACATGGTAGAAGAAGTAATTCCATGGTGTATACCTTGTGAACAATTCCACCAAGAAAGCACTTGTTATGTTGCAAATCAAGTCATGGAACATGGACTTCCTGAGGTCAGTAATCAGGAAAAACTTTCAAGTGAGCCTGATCATATATACATGGTAGGCCAGGCCTACCCTTTGTCCCTAGCTAAACAATACACACCTAAGGATGAAACAATTGCACAATCTTATAGTGAAACTTCTGATGAAAACTGTAATGTACATGATGGGACTCCTACGTGCTCTCCATATAATGATGATAGTCTGGAAGGTTTATTTCCTTATGACCTTTTATCTAAAGAATATGAGTATGAAAATGAGGACAAGTATAGCTTGTAGTATCATACAAGTGACGAAGACTCCCTTATCCTCGACAAAGCTATTGATGAGGAGTCCTGGACATTCATGGAAAATACGGTCTATGACATGAATAAAGAGGAAAATAATGAACCAAAAACTTTTGATGGTTTTGTTGATTTTTCTATCTATGGCATATCTAAAGGAGAGATCATGGACCATGTGGCCTTGGGAAACTTTGATATGAAAAAGGACCATGTAGTTTATCCACATGATTAGTCTGAGCCATATATCAGCATCAGTAATGAAGACAAAGATAACTTGATATCGGAACCTGATATCAGCAATAAGGAATCCATCACATCTAACACAGATGATGGTGATGACTATTGGGATTTTTGTGGATATCTTATTAAGAATCCTATCTATGCTATATTCAGCAAGGGGAGTGTCTATTTAGAAATTTGTGGAAGTCCAATCCACTATACTTCCATAGAGGGAAGCATGGATCTGGAGACCTTGGAAAACCTTAGTATGGAAGAGGAGCATTCAAAATTTTCATGTGATCATTCAGAGTCATATCATGTAAATACGCACAAGGGTATCAGTAATGAAGATATCGAGAAGCAGTGTTGTGAAAAGTTAGATGTGATGCAGTCAGTGGAATATCAGTCTCATCCATAGTTTTCACATATAGAGGTTCCTTATGATTTGGAGCTACTTGGGGCTTGTGCAACAAGTTATCATTTTATAAGACCCGGTGATCAGTATGATGATGTAGTCAGTCTGCCTCATCATTCTGATTGGTATATCAGTCCTATCCAGTCATGGATAGAAGCAACTTGCATGAGCACATACAAGTTGGGGAAGAATTTTTATGACATTATTTATGCCTATGATCTCCCATCCATCCCGACCATTCTGAATCATCATGCAGGTTTGCATTTTCTGAATAAGGTATCCTTACTTTGGCTGGTAACCAAAGACAAGGAAATTTTTTGTTATGTTAATAAAATGCATAGGTAGTTACATTGGATTTTTTATTACACTTAACCATTTTTATATCGTGCTTAGAGTAGGAAAATAAGATCCTTGAAAGAGAGCATTTACTTTCTGCATTTCTATTTTATACTTAGCTATAATAAAACTTTGCTTCTTTTAGTTAATTACATTTATTTTGTTTAAATAAATCAGCTTAATGGTTCATTTGGTTTTTAATAAAACTTGTGCTACTGAGGTTTTTCTTGTCCAGTTGAGATGTTTTTACAGGGGATATAAACTAGAGATTCTGGTGTTCTCGTATCCTCTCCTTTCCTTAAAGATCAGATCGAGGACACGACCCATGGTTGGAGCCAGAATGTTACCACCTAAGTTGCACTTAGTGGTTTTTTATGAAGTGAGACTAGTGAACCGGACAAGGATAACTTGTTTGGACTTCAGAAGACCTTCTGTCTTACTTCTGGGAAGCTTTGTTGTACCATATCACATGTTCATACCCCCTTAGAGGAATTTTAATAAATGTTCTAGCATGATAGTGTCAATAAAATACTCGGCCTCTTAGACTTCATTTGTCAATCCGATCAGCCCAGGGTGTTTTTTCCCTTGGTTATTATTGGTTGTTGAATAAACAACTGGTAATTTCTAAGTTTTTTACTCCATACCTCCAAAGTTGGGGTGGTTGGCTTGGAATTTAGACCTATTGAGGTTATTACATTCTATGTGTCAATGTATAAACATGATAGGCATCATGGTCGAGTCATATGAACATGTCTAAGTCCCCCTAGGTTTTTTCAACATTTTATTTTTTATTTTAAAATTTCATTGTTTTTTATTAAAATTTAATTTTTCCTAAACTTAGGCTATTTTTTGATAGTTTAATTGGAAAAATTGATTTTGTAATAAAAGTGGGCCAAATAATTAGTTTCAGTCATGTAGGTGCTCATTTTCAAGCTAAGACCACCATGTAAACCCATGGACCCACTATTTCCTAGTTTTGAGTGATTTTCCATCACTCAGGTCAGAAATCCCCAAAAAATCAATTATTGGTTATTTTAATTAATAAATTGATGAATAATGGAGCAAATCCAAAATCCTAGATTAGTGGATTCTCAACCGATTTGATTGAAATCAGTAAGATCTGAACCAGATTGACTGGATCTGACAAATCCTTGACTAAAGGAGGTGATTTGGACATATCCAGAGTTGAACTTCAGCATCCTTTATGGGGAATTTCGTCCTCCCTCTCTCCTCCACACGTTTGGGCTCATCGAGATGATTTTTGGTGGATGCTTCAGTAAACATTTTGAGGTGTCAGTTAGATCAGTCCCCTGATTGATAGTTGCACTCAGTGAGACTCATATTTGGCTCAACTAGACATAGATCAGGCATTGATAGACTCTCCTTCAACTACAGTGGTCTATCTCCTTGGGATTTGTACCCCCTTGGGCTACATCTCCTTTTTTTGTATAAATAAAGCACAAGTAGCCTCTTCCAAGAGAGTTAGAGCTAGATTACGGAGTTGTTGCCATTGTAATACTGCTATACTTTCTGAATAAAGAATATTTGGAGTCTATACCATGTAGTGCATGTGTTTATGTGGATTCTCAGTGTTATGCTGCTAATGTGGTAACTGTTGTTTCTTTCCAATTTCTGTGATGCTTTCGTTTTCTGGCTTCAAGGATTCGGTTGAATCAATTAAGGGTGTAAAATAGGCAAGTTAGATTGCTTGCTATTGTTTATCCATATGATGTATGCTCAATAATTTCAGTTATATGCTTAAATAATATTATTTTTGCATGATCTTTCATTTTTGTTGCTTTATACATCTATATCCAGATCTCATGAGGTGTTGTGCAGGCTTGTGTTATCTAGTTGCAGGTTGTTGACTGGATGAAGGTATGGATCAATATTGACACCATTCCTTATCCAATAAGCTCAAGACCCTGTCCCTCAGCGCTCCAGAAAAGGGCCTCCTTTTAGCTTGTTCCATTCAAGCAACGAGCCGACCTTCTCTCCTCTTTTTCTCCTTTCTTTAAAAAATCAGTCTTTCAGTTACCTGTCTCTTCCTCTTATGATCAAATCTAGTTCTAAGAATTGAATATATATTGTTAGATCTAGTTCATAAGATTATTTCATCTTAGATCTATAATTTCATAAAGAGTATCATTTCATAAAGATAGATCTAGGTCTAGGAATTTCCTTTTTTGCAAGTAGCTAAAACATAGATCTAAATCTTGCTCATAAGGTAGTTTATTTTTTCATTCTTAAAAGAATAAAATTCTGCAAGAAAATTGCATATCTGATTGGGTTCCCAAACAGCAAGCCAAGATCCCAACAAAATCTTGCTTTCCTTGGTTCCTTTTTGCAAAACTAGATTAGTCCCTTTTAACAATTTTTTACTTAGGTTTTTTTTGGTAACTAGTGTGGTGACCCAAAACTCTTTTAAAGTGTGTTTGGGCACATTTGATTCTAATTGATCACTGTTTTTTAGCAGGCCTAACAAAAACAAGAAGGATTCTCTACCCATTTTCCAACTCTTAGACGAACCAGAGCTTCCCGGAAGCTTCCCCCGCCGCTGTGTTTTGATTTTAGCTTGTTACAAGCTTGTTGTAAGCCTTTGGATCCTAGATAAAAAGAACCAAAGTGCATAAATTTAAATTTTTTGATTTTGTAAATTTCTGCTAATAAAAACAAAAGATCTTTTCGAATAGGCTCTTCCGAGCCTATTGACCATCCCCCCTGAGGGGATTTGCGTCTATGTCTTTTTTTTTGCTTTTCATTTATCTTTTTTTAATCTAGCATAGTTCTAATCTGTAGGGTAGTATAATTTAATTTATAATAATTTCCATATTCCATATATGAGGTTTCATAGTAATTTTAATACTTACCCAATGACTTCCCGATTGACCCGAAAGGGGAAAGAGGTGCGTGGTAGGACTAATTAGAAAACCAGCATTGTGTATCTTTGTTTTATTTTTTATTAACTATTTCATTGGCTATAATAAAATTAACCCCTCCTTGATTCCCTAATTGAGATCCACTTGGAACGAAAGAGGTTCCTGGAGGGTTTTCTTTTTAACAAGAACACCTATCTTAAAATTTACTAAAATTCACAAGACTCCGGTATGTATGGTCTACACTTGGCTGCGGTTCGTTCAATCTGTCAAGCTGCATCAAAAGAACTTGAGTGACTAGAATAATTAGGATTCACTCTCCCAAAGTGACAAACCATCAGGTGAAAATCCAACACCTCGATCAAACCATTATGGTGGCAAAATACCCAAAGGAAGCAGGAACTCCTGAAAAGTGACCTCGGGGCACCGATCTCTGTTACACTTGTAGGTGCATTATGAACAATAGCCTCAAAGAATCCATTTATCCCACATATTCCTTGCGGGTATCTGTGAAGGTTTAGTTTTGGACATACTCCAAGTACTCTCGGGTATATCTGGAGTCCACCCCTTCGCCTAATTTTAATCAACTCATATTTCACATCAACTTAAAACGTGCCAAGAGGAAATCGTAAAACATTCACTCCAAGAACATGAAACTACATTGATTATCTTTTGACTCGATTTTAAGGCACTGGCTATTTTATTTCTATATATATATATAGATTGTGTCTCAACATTGTGCTTTTGTGCGCTCATTTTGTATCTTGTCATCTATGGTTGTTTATGGTTAAATTTCAAACTCATAAGTAACTCATTCAATGTAACATCACCATGCTAAATAATTTTTCCTTAGTAACTTAATGGGGTCTACCCGCCTTGGCTTCGTTAGGAGTTGAGCCTAAACAGAGGAGTCAAGAACAAGGTGATAGCCTTGACTCGAGACTTTCCCTCAAGGACACACCGAGTGGCTTGAATATTTCTACCACATGACCTAGGTGTGTGAAAGGAGGCAAGAAGACAATTATAAATAGAAAAATAAAAGTAAAATTACATTCCTTAACGGGCGGTGGCCAGAAAACCTGCATGAGTTGTGATCGGGGATTGTGATACAAGTACAAGTCCATAGACACTTGCATCATTATGTCATGGCTTGTGAATTGAGATGAATTGTGGAAAATGGTCCCAAAATTAATTTATTAAACATGAGACAATCGTCTCATAAGAAGACATAAATTTGAGCCTAGAGGTGTGAGAGGTGTCTCGAACCAGTTATGGGTGACTTTGGATTAGCAGCTGATGGTGCTACCCCTAACTTGTGCTAAAAAATGCTGAAAAAAAAGAAAGGGAAAAAAATACGCTATAAGGGAGTCATAGTGTTTATATCAGGCATAGAATCTCTTGAGGTGGAGCATGTTGCACGACTTCTTCAAGAGTCGACTGTCTGAGTCGGCAAAGAGGTATGCCCCCTTACCAAGACGAAGGTCATTGGCAAGGAGGGATGACAGAATCTAGTATTTTATGGGAAGAACTGATTCCACACTATGGTTTAAAGGGAATGGGGTAAAACTGAAGGTGGTCTTTGTGGATGTGCGATAATCCCATAAGGCAGAGAATAGCATGTGATCCCAATTGGTTTTATGGTTTCCCACCATCCTTTGGAGCATTGTTTTGATGATTTTGTTGACTACCTCAACTTGGCCATTTCCCTAAGGGTAGTAGGAAGATGAGTACTGGTGTTCAAACTTAAACATGGTTGACATTTCAGCCCATATGATGTCTTGAAAGTCTGCTCCATGGTCTGAGACAAGTTTTTTAGGAACATCAAATCGTGTAATAACATGGTTAAAGAAGAAGTGTGCTATGGTTTCAGCTTTGCAATCGAATGTGGGCATGGCCTCGACTCACTTGGTGAAGTAATCGACTACCATAATGATGTATTTATGGCGTAGGAGGGGTTGTTTCCTTTGGGGCAAAAAGCTGACAGCTGCAGCAATGTTTGACTTCCTCTATGTAATCAGCAAAGATGGAGGGCTAGAAATAGCTGGCACGTAGGATCTTTTGGGCGGTTTCTAGTCCTAAAAGGTGGCCACCACAGGCTCCACTATGACTATCATTGAGGATAGTATCGGCCTCGTCACAGGTGAGGAAACGACGTAGGATGGTATCAATGCCTTGATGATACAAAACATCTCCAATGAGCAAGTGGCGAATGGATTGATGTCAGATGCATCACCTATCATCATGGTTGAAGTGCGTTGTGAACTTCTATGTTCATAAATGGAGAAGGATGTCCCCATACCATGGGTTGTCTATGGATACTATGAATAGTAAATCATCAAGAAGATCATCCTTAGGGGTTGATGACG
The DNA here is from genome assembly GCA_001517045.1 of Pseudotsuga menziesii. Classification (NCBI taxonomy): domain Eukaryota; kingdom Viridiplantae; phylum Streptophyta; class Pinopsida; order Pinales; family Pinaceae; genus Pseudotsuga; species Pseudotsuga menziesii. The sequence continues at coordinate 99,124 of LPNX010578740.1, read as the reverse complement.
TAATTAATGGGGTAGATCTGTCATGAGTGTGGTTAGTGAGAGTGCTTTCATGCTTTTTGGAGACACAAACTCTAGGTAGAACTCTTGGAGGATGAATACCCACTTAGCTGCATGACCTTGTAGAAGGTGACGGCTTAAGAGGTACTACATTGGGTTTGAATCAGCCACTACATGAGTATGGTTGGAAATGATGTAGTGGCACAATTTTCAAGCCTGGAAGACAACAGTGAGGCCCAATTTCTCCTCAGCTGAATATCACGGTGGGGGTCCTGTTAGCTTCTTACTGATGTAGTAAATCACATGCTCATGGTGAGCATCATCTTCTTGGACCAAGACTTTAGAAATGGCATTTTTCAAGGCCAACACATAAAGGATGAAGTATCGAGTGAAATATGGTACTAAGAGTAATGGTGCAGAAGCCAGGGCTTGTTTGAGTGCATCAAATGATTCTTGTGTTTGTTGATCCCAAACAAAGGGGATTTTTGTGTGGAGCAGGTGAATGAATCTGTAAGCTTTTGTTGCATATTCTGGCACAAAGCGGCAAAGGAAGTTGGCCTTGCCTTGTACGCTTTGTAGTTGGTGTTGAGTTCTTGGGGAAGGAAGATCAAGGATAGCATGAACTTTGAGGGTATCTACCATTATCCCTTTGTGAGATATGATGAATCCGAGTAGACGGCCTACTGGGAAAAAAAAATGCACTTAAGGGGATTGAGGCGAGTTTTGTACTTGCTTCAATGTAAAAAGACTTACCGCAAGTCGTCTATATGTTGTGCTTATTTCGGTGATCGAGCGGTAAGGTCCTCCAGGTAGACCAAGATGATGTGAATTAAATCGTGGAAACAATATGTCATGGCGCACTTGAAGGTGGCTACAGCATTTTTCAGGACAAAGGGCATGAATCGATAAGAAAATGTACCCCATGGGGTTGTAAATGTCATCTTATAACGGTCTTGTTTCAGGATTTGGATTTGGTTATATCCAGAAAAACCATCCATGAAGGAAAATACTTCATGTCTGGCACACGCATCGATGATTTGGTCAATGAAAGGTGTGGGGAAGTTGTCTTTGGGACATGCCTCATTAAGGTCATGGAAGTCTTTGGAAACACGAATAGTACCCTATTTTTTATTCACAGGAATAGGATTAGAAAACCCAAGTGGTGTATGCAATGGGATAAATGAATCCAACTGTGCACAACTTCTCTATCTCGGCTTTCACCATAGCCACTTTGCATGGATGGATGGGCCATTGATTTTGGTGTATGGGTGCCACATCAGGCTATGTGTCGATGTGGTGTTCCATGATGGATGGATCTAAGCCGGACATTTCAATGGACGACCAAGAAAATATGTCACGGAATTCTTGGAAGAGAGCTTTGTAGCCTCGACCTCTTCCGAGGAGTAAGATGCCCCCAGCATGATTTCTTCAACGAACTCAGAGTTGGTTGAGATGTTGATTTTAATGATTGGATAAATGTTCACCATATTCCCTTCTTCAAAGGCATCTGGTGCTGGCATGGGGTTATTAAACCAGTAGAATTTCCATGGATGAAATCTTTGGTCTCCACAGAAAACTAGTCAGACTGCGACACCAGTTCTTCCAGGAGGAAGAATGAGCGATGGTGCATGTCATCCCATGGGTATTCTGGGGAGGTCGAAGCTTCAAGATCTCCTCATAATTTCTAAAGAAATGAAGAGAAAGGTCTAATGGACCATCATTGGAGGAGGATATGAGTGGGTCGGTGGAGCTGGACATCATGTAAATGGAAATGGTGTCTAACGAAGGAGGTGGTGGGTGAAATTATTTGATCAAGGTGATCTTAGACTCAAGGGAATGGTCATGGAGGTCAGTGAGAGCCATTCAAAATTCAATAAAATCTTGGAAATGGTGGGAGTAATGTCCATACAAGCCACAAAGGGTGTAAGCATGGTTTGTCCTTAATGCCTTGTTCGTGACTACTGGCGTAGTTGGGAGTTCAACCACAGGGATGTTTTTGTTTGTATCCATGGCATCTAGATGCGCACGGCTCACTAGGATTTTAGAGAAATTTTTAGTTGGATGGCCCTATTGCTCGTAGACGGCACAAGGTGGGACTTATCGTGGATCTATGGTGGCTTTGGTGTTCTTTCCCCTGGCCCTTTTGGGTTGGAGTGGTGCTGGTGCGGGTGCGATGGTTGGATTGTGCGGACCGGGTGGAGGGTGGGACTCAACCATGATAGGTTGCACTGGGGTTAAAACAACCTAGGGCATTGCTTGTTGAGCTAGTGGATCAAGATACCACACTAAAATTCCCAATGTAAATTTGGGTAGGCTCAAGGTGGCCATTACCGGTTTGCTCAAGACACCAGGTGGGGGGAAGAGGAAGGGAATCATATGGACTCGGGATGAGCCCAAATAACCTCCTGAAGGTTGCATGTGGGGATGCAGTTGTGGTTGCAGCTGCACATAATGCTACTTCTATGAGTGATGTTGTGGTTATTGTTGCTGTTGCAGCTACAGACGATGTTGTGGTTGTGGTTGGGGCTACGGCTGCGATGGTTGTTTGGGTGAACCACTACTTGATGAGACCATGAACAAGTCCGCAGTTTCATTTTGTGTCAGTGGTGGTGACACTAATGGGAAAGGAGCCATCAAGTGGTATCGGTAAACAACCCAGGGCCCACATTCAACAATGGAGGTGTTGGTGTGTTGTCAACCATAGTGTTGATTGCAGGAACGACATTAGTGTGTGTGGTCATCCCTTGTGGCTCAGTGGTGGTGATGGTAGGGATAATATTGGCAGGTGTCGTTAACCCCTATGGATCATGATAAGTGAGCTGATCAACCGTAATAATATTCCCTTCATGGGGGAACATCATGAGATGAAAGACAGTTGATGTGACTGCTTGCATGGCATACATGTAACTCCTTCTGAGGAGGAGGTTCTAGTCCAGTTGAGCATTGACGACTTCTATGTCGACAACACTGTCTTCCTGGCTAATGTGATGGGGACGAGGGGGAGGATTCCTTAGGCTTTAGTGGGATATCCATCATAAGCCTGTAGATTTCTGGAGGATGGTTGCAGAATTGGTGGTCCAAGTTTCTGCCAAACCAAGGTAGACGTAATGCATGTGGATGCCCGCTCATCCACTATGCACCGATGCACGACCAAATTTTGGATGGATATCGGGGTTTGGAAGGCGATGGTCGAGGGCATGCACAGTTCCCCATTCTCTATGTCAAATGTCATCAACTTGGAATCAGAGGGGTCTACTGCCCCTAGAGCGGCTAGTAAGGATTTCTGTTGCATTGGACATATTTTAAGTACCTCGAGAGTGGACATGGAAGTTGGCGTTTGGGCCAAATCATCCACAATGCTATAGCTGACTACAACTCTATCCATGGAGTTATTGGCAATCCTGTGTACGAGGGGGTCTAAGAATCAGGGTAACTGAAGAGGTAGGTTGACTGTTTTGGACGTTGATGCCATTGATGTGTCAGCGGGTTCGGTGGTGGTACCGTGCTGATTATGTCAGGTTTGCAAGTTAACATCTTCAGTCGTCATGGCTAACAGGTGGTGAACACCTATTTCGATAGTAGGAGGTTCCCCCGGAGCATTTGGATTGGCCTTGGGAGGGGGTGCAGTTGCCACCAATCCTTACACTAGCAGTGGGTTTTGAAGCACCATGGGGGGAGGTCCTTGTGGTGTTGGGTTGGGTTGGGTTTGATTTTCCGCATTGGCGGCCTGTTGGGCCTCATTTTGAATGGCCTTCTTAGCATGAGCCATGAGGGGACACTTGAATGTGTAGTGCCCATAAATGACACAGAGTGTGCATGGTTGGTTTATGTGCAACAAGGCATTGTGTATTGGTGCATTTTGTCGTGGGGGGTTTTGGATTGGTCAGTTTGCTGCGGCATTGTTGGGAGGGTTCATTTATTGACCGCCTCTTTATGGTTGGTTATGGCCTTAGTTGCGGGGCCAGTTATTTCGATCTTACCCTTGTTGATTGTTGGGGGTAGGCTGGTTGGGATGGTTTTGTTGTGCGAACACTTGTCCCAACAGAGCGGGTGGAGCGAGGGCGAGGGCTTGAATTGGTTGCACTGGTGGTGGATAGTAGATTTGTGGGGGTGGTGGTGCCACAAATGTGGGAATTTTCCCCACATACTACAGTTTTGGCCAAGCCATGGCCTGAGCCTACTGCGATGGTGTAGGCTGTGCATAGGAAGTTGTTGCTCCGGACTGAGACATCATTCTTGCGTAGTCCGGAGCTTGGTTATGGTAAGCAACACTAACAATGTTGCTTGGTTGTGGTGTAATGGCAGGTGGTGTCAGTCAAGGCTATGGCTATTGGGAGACCAATCCTATGATGCCGTTGGCAGCATGGGATGCCCCCGGTGTGTCACAGTAGGAGGTACTTGGACGGGGAGCATATGGAATGATGGTGTACAGGTATCCAAATTGAGCATAGATAAGGTCAAATTGTCGGACCTTCAGTATGGCCTCTTCTTTAGATTGGGGACGTTCGGATGCGACATCCTTTGCTATGGGTGGGAGAAAGGTCTTAAAGAACCAATCCAAGAAGATCCTATCATCAAGTTGGATTTTACATAAGCTACGACGTCATCGCCACTCATGTATATGGTCAGTTATGTGAGTGGTAGTGGTTTGACAGTAGGATAATAGGATCTCCACCCGTTTGTCATATCTGACAGGGAGTTGGAAATATTGTAGGAACATGAAGGCTAGGGAGTTGAAGTTCGGGTACTTGGATTGTGGCAGCTCAATGTACCATTTGGACGTGGCACCTGTAAGGGTGCATTGGAATAGCCTCAGCCAGATGGAGTCATCTACGATGCTATTGGATGAGCACCATAGATGAAATGTCATTATGTGGTTTTTGGGACATTCCCCTGTTTTTCCTTCAAACTTGGGGATGTCTGATGGAAGCTTAGTTGGCATTGGAGGCAAAAAATCTCGATGGTGGATGGGGTCATTTATTAATCTAGCCAAATCAGGCAAGTTAATACAAGCCATGAAGGGCATATTTGACCCCAAGTTGATGTGGGATGGGGTTGCGATGGTGGTGGGGTTTGCAGGTGCATAATGCATCTGCACAGTTGGGGGTGCTTGCAGTGGCACCATTGCGGATGGGCCAATGTTCCCAAGTGTTGTGGGTAGGATAGTATGAGTGGTGGGGAGATTCCTCCCATGTATGACAGTAGGGGCAATGTAAGCGGATGGTCCACTGGCCCCCTGTGTGGCAGGAGTGGCAGTGTGTGTGGAAGGGCCATTTCCCCCATGTGCTACCAATGGGCCAGCTTGGCTGGTCACTATAGGTGGTGGCAGCTAACTAATGACAATTTTCATAACTATTCTTGGGCCACTTGCCAAGTTGTGGGTGACAGGTTGTGAAGGTATGCCGAAAAATAGATCTGGATTTGCACTAGCCATGGGGCTTGATGATGCAATATGGAGGTCTGGTTTAGATCGATATGGGTCTGAATCAGAATCAGAGGTTGTGTGGTCTTTTGATGGCATGGGAGATAACCGAGAGTTGCTTCAATGGTGTTGATTAAGTGTTCCAAATGGTGGTGGTTCACCTCTTAGGTGTGAGGAAGAGCATGGAGGATCAATTGTGTTACATTTTATGTCTGAAACTGGTGGGAATGATATTTGGAACCCGATCTCAATGGATTCCTATTGGCTATAGGTGGTCACTAGGACACCAAGACTTCCAGAAGACAGCGCTTGGATTTTTCCTCACAGGTGTTTCTACTCAATCGGAAGGGGTCATTGCCCATTTCACTTGGCAGTTCCTCTCAGCAGCCAGCTACTTTGGGGTTCCCATGGTACTTCTCACAATGAGTTTCTGGGCAGATCCCAAGTACTTCCCACAATTGAAGCAGTCAGGGATTTATGTCCTCAAAGACCGCAAAGTTATTTGTACTTAGTGTAAATTGGTAAATTTTAAGGCTCACTCAGCATCATGAACTAAGTTGGGTTAATTAGTTAGTATGGTGTATCTATTTGTTTGTTTTTCTGGTATTTGGTAACTGCAAATGGTTTATGAATTCATCATGGTAGAGTTCATGTCATTGTGTATGCATGCATTTGAATAATCATAAATTGTGAACAAATACAATTTTTAACCCTGAATGTGTATGGCCTAACTAGATGTCTACCTCACACTGATATTCTTGTTCAACCAAGAGAAGGTGTTGGGATCTCAACACAATGGGACTAATCCCATCCATAGATCCTCAGGTCACCTCCCAGATGCAAGGTTGGTCAACAGGGAGGACACTTAGTACTGTGAGAAGCCCTCCTTCTCTACCCCCTCTACCTTCTAGGTCATCCAGTTTTAATGGTTTGGAACAATATAGTGGAGTGCCTAGATCTATACGAGCTTGGATTTCGTTGTATCGCAGAATACCCCAGAGGGTGATGACTAGGTAGAGGAGGAAGGGGAAGCAAGCCAGTTAATTTTAGGTTGATTTTAGGTAGGCTAGGTTCATTTGATTGAGTCATTTAACATTTACTTGGCATCTACACATTCTTTATGAAAGAAATTGCATAAAATGAAAATAGAAAATGAAATTGACTTGTAGTGCTCGATAGATTCAGTTGAGCCGCACTGACAATGCTATAAAACTGAAATTAAAGTTTTGTTTGACAGGCTGCACATTTTTGATCAAATATCTTGAGGGGGATGTGATATTTATTTAGAAACAAGTGAGGTGGTCGCACAGAATGCATAAATAGTCATGGACTAAGTTTCTGGGTTGAAGTGGCACTTATCGGGGGATTAAGTGCACCCTGGGTACACCTGTTTTCCCATTAAGTGCGCCCCGGTCTCTCTTTTCGCCCTAATAAGAGCGCCCTAGCCTGGATTTGTGGTTTTTTGTGAGGCAGAGTCAGATCTGGCCAATAGTAACTTCTGATGTGGCCAATCTGACTCAGTTTTTCCTAGCAGAGGCTTCGGCGGTACTAAAAACAGAAAATAAACTGAATCTAAAGTGGATTTAACAGGAAATTTTTGAAAACTACGGCAAAAAATCAAAAAACTTGAAAATTAAAAATTTGGACTAGGGATCTTGTGGGATCGACCTAGTATGGTCGTCAGTTCTGTAGCAGGGATTTCTCCCTACTACAAGGGTAGGAATGGCTCCCTTCTACCTATAGGGTAGAAGGTTAGGTTCTTGCTGGTGGGTAAATGTAGAAAATAAAATGTAAGGTAAATAAATAGAACAATAAACTAAGCTAAGAACATAAAGAAAATAGAAGCAATGGTGAACCCCTCTACAGACAAGGGTTAGTGTTCCACCTCTAAAGACCTGCAAATAAATCCTAAGCTACAATAGATTGAAACACCTACAAAACAATGTTAGATCTAAAACCTACAAATGAAATAAGGGTTAGAAAGCAAAGAAAACTAAGAAACTAAGAAACAAAATATGTAATATGGTTATACCTTCTCTTGGGTGGAAATGGGCCTCCATGCCCTAGCTTGTGGAAGCACCTCTCTTGGATGGGGGAGCAATGTCTCAATAGAAATGGAGGAGAGGGATTGTGGGTGGCTTGAGAGGAAAAGGTCTTAAGGCATCCACGGGAATCATAACAATATGCAAGGGAGAAGTTGTTTTAGAGTGACCCCCTACCCTCTTTTTATAGCTTTTCAAGGGGTTTTGGGGTTTTAAGCCCTTGGTCAGGGCTTTAGCCCCTTTTTTGGGATTTTAGCCCCTTTCACCCTAAATTTAGCTCCTTTTAGGGTTTTAGTCCCTTTTTGGGAGTTTTAGCTCCTAGGAGATTATTTTGGGATCCTTTTTCAGGTTTTTAAGCCCTTTTCTTCATCCTTTAGCTATTTTGAGGGTGTGGGGGTTTAATGGACTGATATGAGTGTCGTGAGATGGTGTCTTTGAGTGGTGTAGGCAATTGAGAGCTGAGTGGGATATTTTTGGGTTAACAAGGGGTAACTGTTTAGAGGGAGTAGGTGAGAGAGAGAAAGAGGGGTAGGGGTTGATTATTTGTAGGAGTAGGAGAGGGAGTTATGAGGTGGTTAGTGGTAGGAATACGAGAGACAGGGGGGTTGAGGGTGAGAGAGAGAGGAAGAAAAGGAGGTTATAGTTGAATATTGTTGGTTGTGGAGTTGGGGGAAAGAGAGATTGGGGAAGGACAAAGAGAGAGAGGGGGTTGGTTATGGATAGTAGTAGGGGAAGAGAGAGAGAAGGGGGGGGGTTATGGGGAGAGAGGGAGGAAGAGGGGGATTAGGTGTAGAGAGGAAGGGATCAAGCGGGTGTTAAGAGGGTAGGGGAGAGATAAATTGGTGGGGGTTAGGGGTATATGGAGAATGGTGACATAGAATAAGAGAGGGTGTTAGGAGAGCATGGGATATAGAGAATTAGAGGGGGTGTTAGGCATAACATGGGAGAGAGAGAGAAGGAAGGCTAGTGATAAGGGTGGGAGTAGGGGGTGAGAGATGGAGAGGGGGGGTGTCATAAGAGAGTAGTGGTAGATAAAGAGAGAGATGGTTGGAGGTTATGAGTAGGTAGAGAGAGAGAGAGAGATGTTAGGATGATTAATAGTAGTCACAAGGACGCAGGTTGGAGGAGAAAAAGAGATATAGATCATCGAGAGAGGGAGAGGGAGAGATAGATAGATAGATGGATAGATAGTGTAATGAGGTTTTTACCCTTGTTACATGTAGAAGCACTAGCCTTACGTCAATGGGAATATAAGGTAGAGTTCATGGAAAAAAAATTAAAAACAAACAATATTAGCAACAATAAATAAAATAAACTTCTTTAGCTAAACTAATAAAAGCAAAAAACATGAAATTTATACCTTCTTTTTTTGAAAAATGGGCCACTGTGGCCATCTCAGAATTCATACACCTCTCCACAGACTCAGTCTCCAGGTGGGTATGGATAAGATCTCAATGTACTATGTGGGAATGGTATGGAAACAGAATGATGGAAAAACTTGGGTGTGAATTGGACAATAATGGTTTCTCACCTTACTCACGGAAATAAAATAAAGGAAAAAAGGTGTAAGAATCTTTTGATATAGACCTCCACACTATTTTTATAATGTTTTTTTATCTTTTTTGGCCTTTTCTTTCTCTTAGGTCTTGGAGCCCTATTTAGGGTTTTAAGCCCTCTGCATTTTTAGCACTTTTTTGGGTTTTTAGGCCCTTTTTGGGTTGTTTAGGATTTTTTGTGAGAGAATGAGGGTAAACCATAGTTGTGAAGGTCAAAATAAGGGAAATATGGTAGGAATATGATGTATGTATGTGGTTTAAACCATGCAAATATTGTGACCAATTGTTTGCATTAATAGACAATCTTATTAGGGAGTAGGGGTAGAGTGAGAGAGAGAGAGAGAGAGAGAGGTTAACAATTAAGGGGAGGTTGATTATAAGATATGGAGAGACAGGGGTGTAGCAGGGAATTCTCCCTACTACAGGGGCAGGAATGGTTCCCTCTTCCTATAGGGAAGAAGGTTAGGTTCCTGCTAGTGGGTAAATGCAGAAAATAAAACGTAAGGTAAATAAACATAACAGTAAACTAAGCTAAGAACATAAAGAAGATAGAAGCAATGGTGAACCCCTATGTACATAAGGGTTACGGTTCTGCCTCCAAAGACCTGAAAATAAATCCTGACCTACAATAGATCGAAACACCTGCAAAACAATGTTAGATCTAAAACCTACAAATGAAATAAGGGTTAGAAAGCAAAGAAAACTAAGAAACTAAGAAACAAAACATGAAATATAGTTATACCTTCTCTTGCGTGGAAATGGGCCACCATGCCCTGGCTTCTGGAAGCATCTCTCTCGGATGGCAGAGCAATGGCTTAATGGAAATGGAGGAGAGGGAGTGTGGGTGGCTTGAGAGGCAAAGGTCTCAAGGCATCCACAGGATGCATAACAATATTCAAGGGAGAAGTTATTTGAGAGTGACCCCCTACCCTCCTTTTATAGATTTTTCAAGGGGTTTAAGGGTTTTAATCCCTTGGTCAGGGCTTTCGCCCCTTTTTTGAGCTTTTAGCCCCTTCCCCCCTAACTTAAGCTCCTTTGAGGGTTTTAGCTGCTACTAGGAGACTATTTTGGGCTCATTTTTGGGGGTTTTAAGCCCTTTTCTTCATCCTTTAGCTATTTTGAGGGTGTGGGGGTCTAATGGAGTGATATGAGCGTCATGAGATGGTGTAGGAAATTGAGAGCTGAGTGGGTGATTTTTGGGTTAACAAGGGGTAACTGCTTAGAGGGAGTAGGTGAGAGAGAGAAAGAGGGATAGGTGTTGATTATTTGTAGGAGTAGGAGAGGGAGTTATGACGTGGTTAGTGGTAGGAATACAAGAGAGAGAGGGGTTGAGGGTGAGAGAGAGAGGAAGATAAGGAGGTTATAGTTGAATATTGTTGGTTGTGGAGTTGGGGGAAAGAGAGATTGGGGAAGGACAAAGAGAGAGAGGGGGTTGGTTATGGATAGGAGTAGGGGAAGAGAGAGAGGGGGGGGGGGTTATGGGGAGAGAGGGACAAAGAGGGGGATTAGGTGTAGAGAGGAAGGGATCAAGCGGGTGTTAAGAGGGTAGGGGAGAGATCAATTGGTGGGGGTTAGGGGTATATGGAGAATGGTGACATAGAATAAGAGAGGGTGTTAGGAGAGCATGGGATATAGAGAATTAGAGGGGGTGTTAGGCATAACATGGGGGAGAGAGAGAGAAGGAAGGCTAGTGATAAGGGTGGGAGTAGGGGGTGAGAGATGGAGAGAGGGGGTGTCATAAGAGAGAAGGGGTAGATAAAGAGAGAGATGGTTGGAGGTTATGAGTAGGTAGAGAGAGAGAAAGAGATGTTAGGATGATTAATAGTAGTCACAAGGACACAGGTTGGAGGAGAAAAAGAGATATAGATCATCGAGAGAGGGAGAGGGAGAGATAGATAGATAGATGGATAGATAGTGTAATGAGGTTTTTACCCTTGTTACATGTATAAGCACTAGCCTTACGTCAATGGGAATATAAGGTAGAGTTCATGGAAAAAAAATTAAAAAACCAACAATATTAGCAACAATAAATAAAATAAACTTCTTTAGCTAAACTAATAAAAGGAAAAAACATGAAATTTATACCTTCTTTTTTTGAAAAATGGGCCACTGTGGCCATCTCAGAATTCGTCCACCTCTCCACAGACTCAGTCTCCAGGTGGGTATGGATAAGATCTCAACGTACTATGTGGGAATGGTATGGAAACAGAATGATGGAAAAACATGGGTGTGAATTGGACAATAATGGTTTCTCACCATACTCACAGAAATAAAATAAAGGAAAAAAGGTGTAAGAATCTTTTGATATAGACCTCCACACTATTTTTATAATGTGTTTTTATCTTTTTCGGCCTTTTCTTTCTCTTAGGTTTTGGAACCCTATTTAGGGTTTTGAGCCCTCTGTGTTTTTAGCACTTTTTTGGGTTTTTAGGCTTTTTTTGGGTTTTTTATGATTTTTTGTGAGAGAATGAGGGTAAACCATAGTTGTGAAGGTCAAAATAAGGGAAATATGGTAGGGATATGATGTATGTATGTGGTTTAAACCATGCAAAGATTGTGAGCAATTGTTTGCATTAATAGACAATCTTATTACGGAGTAGGGGTAGAGTGAGTGAGAGAGAGAGAGAGGTTAACAGTTAAGGGGAGGTTGATTATAAGATATGGAGAGAGAGGGGTGTAGTAGGGATTTCTCCCTACTACAGGGGCAGGAATGGCTCCCTCCACCTATAGGGAAGAAGGTTAGGTTCCTGCTAGTGGGTAAATGCAGAAAATAAAACGTAAGGTAAATAAACATAACAGTAAACTAAGCTAAGAACAGAAAGAAGATAGAAGCAATGGTGAACCCCTCTACACATAAGGGTTACGGTTCCGCCTCCAAAGACCTGAAAATAAATCCTGACCTACAATAGATCGAAACACCTGCAAAACAATGTTAGATCTAAAACCTAAAAATGATATAAGGGTTAGAAAGAAAAGAAAACTAAGAAACTAAGAAACAAAACATGAAATATAGTTATACCTTCTCTTGGGTGGAAATGGGCCACCATGCCCTAGCTTGTGGAAGCACCTCTCTCGGATGGGGGAGCAATGGCTCAATGGAAATGGAGGAGAGGGAGTGTGGGTGGCTTGAGAGGCAAAGGTCTTAAGGCATCCACAGGATGCATAACAATATTCAAGGGAGAAGTTATTTGAGAGTGACCCCCTACCCTCCTTTTATAGCTTTTTCAAGGGGTTTTAGGGTTTTAATCCCTTGGTCAGGGCTTTCATCCCTTTTTTGATCTTTTAGCCCCTTCCGCCCTAACTTTAGCTCCTTTGAGGGTTTTAGCTGCTACTAGGAGACTATTTTGGGCTCATTTTGGGGGGTTTTAAGCCCTTTTCTTCATCCTTTATCTATTTTGAGGGTGTGGGGGTCTAATGGAGTGATATGAGCATCGGGAGATGGTGTCTTTGGGTGGTGTAATAAATTGAGAGCTGAGTGGGAGATTTTTGGGTTAACAATGGGTAACTGCTTAGAGGGAGTAGGTGAGAGAGAGAGAAAGAGGGATAGGTGTTGATTATTTGTAGGATTAGGAGAGGGTGTTATGACGTGGTTAGTGGTAGGAATACAAGAGAGAGGGGGGTTGAGGGTGAGAGAGAGAGAGGAAGAGAAGGAGGTTATAGTTGAATATTGTTGGTTGTGAAGTTGGGGGAAAGAGAGATGGGGGAAGGACAAAGAGAGAGAGGGGGTTGGTTATGGATAGGAGTAGGGGAAGAGAGAGAGAGGGAGGAAGAGGGGGATTAGGTGTAGAGAGGAAGGGATCGAGTGCGTGTTAAGAGGGTAGGGGAGAGATAAATTGGTGGGGGTTAGGGGTGTATGGAGAATGGAAACATAGAATAAGAGAGGGTGTTAGGAGAGCATGGGATATAGATAATTAGAGAGGGTGTTAGGCATAACATGGGAGACAGAGAGAGAAGGAAGGCTAGTGATAAGGGTGGGAGTAGGGGGTGAGAAATGGAGAGAGGGGGTGTCATAAGAGAGTAGGGGTAGATAAAGAGAGAGATGGTTGGAGGTTATGAGTAGCTAGAGAGAGAGAGAGAGAGAGATGTTAGGATGATTAGTAGTAGTCACAAGGAGGCAGGTTGGAGGAGAAAAAGAGATATATATCATCGAGAGAGGGAGAGGGAGAGATAGATAGATAGATGGATAGATAGTGTAATGAGGTTTTTACCCTTGTTACGTGTAGAAGCATTAGCCTTACACCAATGGGAATATAAGGTAGAGTTCATGGAAAAAAAATTAAAAAAAAAACAATATTACTAACAATAAATCAAATAAACTTCTTTAGCTAAACTAATAAAAGCAAGAAACATGAAATTTATACCTTCTTTTTTTGAAAAATGGGCCACTGTGGCCATCTCAGAATTCATCCACCTCCCCACAGACTCATTCTCCAGGTGGGTATGGATAAGATCTCAATGTACTATGTGGGAATGGTATGGAAACAGAATGATGGAAAAAGTTGGGTGTGAATTGGACAATAATGGTTTCTCACCATACTCACGGAAATAAAATAAAGGAAAAAAGGTGTAAGAATCTTTTTATATAGACCTTCACACTATTTTTATAATGTGTTTTTATCTTTTTTGGCCCTTTCTTTCTTTTAGGTTTTGGAACCCTATTTAGGGTTTTAAGCCATCCTTTGTGTTTTTAGCCCTTTTTGGGGTTTTTAGGCCCTTTTTGGGTTTTTTAGAGTTTTTTGTGAGAGAATGAGGGTAAACCATAGTTGTGAAGGTCAAAATAAGGGAAATATGGTAGGAATATGATATATGTATGTGGTTTAAACCATGCAAAGATTGTGAGCAATTGTTTGCATTAATAGACAATCTTATTAGGGAGTAGGGGTAGAGTGTGTGTGAGAGAGAGAGAGGTTAACAGTTAAGCGGAGGTTGATTATAAGATATGGAGAGAGAGGGGTGTAGCAGGGATTTCTCCCTACTACACGGGAAGGAATGGCTCCCTCTGCCTATAGGGAAGAAGGTTAGGTTCCTGCTAGTGGGTAAATGCAGAAAATAAAACGTAAGGTAAATAAACAGAACAGTAAACTAATATAAGAACATAAAGAAGATAGAAGCAATGGTGAACCCCTCTACACACAAGGGTTAGGGTTCCACCTCCAAAGACCTACAAATAAATCCTAACCTACAATAGATTGAAGCACCTGCAAAATAATGTTAGATCTAAAACCTACAAATGAAATAAGGGCTAGAAAGCAAAGAAAACTAAGAAACTAAGAAACAAAACATGAAATATGGTTATACCTTCTCTTGGGTGGAAATGGGCCACCATGCCCTAGATTGTGGAAGCACCTCTCTCATATGGGGGAGCAATGGCTCAATGGAAATGGAGGAGAGGGAGTGTGGGTGTCTTGAGAGGCAAAGGTCTCAAGGCATCCACGGGAAGCATAACAATATTCAAGGGAGAAGTTATTTGGGAGTGACCCCCTACCCTCCTTTTCTAGCTTTTTCAAGGGGTTTTAGGGTTTTAATTCCTTGGTCAGGGATTTCACCCCTTTTTTGGGCTTTTAGCCCCTTCCACCCTAAATTTAGCTCCTTTTAGGGTTTTATCCCCTTTTGGGGGGTTTTAGCTGCTCCTAGGAGACTATTTTTGGCTCATTTTTGGGGTTTTTAAGCTCTTTTCTTCATCCTTTAGCTATTTTGAGGGTGTGGGGGTCTAATGGAGTGATATGAGGGTCATGAGATGGTGTCCTTGGGTGGTGTAGGCCATTGAGAGCTGAGTGGGGGATTTGTGGGTTAACAGATTGCCCCCTGATGTGTGAGGGCAGGAGCTCAACGTATGGCCGACGGACATCATAGGATTTGCTGCATAGAGGTGGTGCTTCCAGGGCTGGGGCATGGTGGATTTTGGTTTTTGTATTAATATGGTTCCCATCAATGGGTGAGGTACAAACAATGTGTGACATGTATATGGATGAGGTGGGAATCCCCATGCTCATGACTATGTCAAAAGAATAATTTGATCTATGCTCCAAAATACAAGAGCTGATCATATACAACTGATGTTACAATAATGGTTGCCTCTATGTGAGGCTGAATACAATGATGATCTGGTACATTGGACCCATGGAATTCTCATGGAATGCTATATCTTCATGACTGACGTTCTGCTGGATCTAGAACAATACATACCTATGTGGACTTGCTGATTGAGAGTTAGAGTCTCTGTGGTACAAGTATGCTACATCAATCATAAAGGTATATCGAAGCACTGATGGGGCTTCTAAACACTGTCTCCAACGCAACCCAGAAATCACAAGGGACATAACCTGTTTAGGTCCCTTGAGTGGACTCACCAATGTGCTAGAGTCAGGTGACATCTGTGGTATTCAACCAAATATTATATGGACAAAACCCTGTACGAATATCAACGGTGTGACGATATAGTTGAAGTCGAGAACGTGAGAAACAACCATCCCGAGAGGCACTAAGGACTCCTCTCAAGTCATCCAAGGAACTCATAAATGAGGTCAATGAAACCAAGATACAAGGACCTCTAGGTCTATCCTCTAGGATATGTGTGTTGGCGTCGACAGAGGGAGACCTGCCCCTAGCTAAGGCAATGATGTTTCCTTGACCAGGAGCACGAGGGAGATAACTAGAAGGTGTGAAGAAATATACAGAATGATTCATTGAATGGGGAGGAGGGGGAGGGAAATATTTGAATAGGGGCAGGGGAAGGGAGACTCAAACTTCCTTTGTTCAGAGTATGATGGCAGGGCAGATCAGGCAGCAAATGAAACTGACTCATGGGAATGGGATCATAACTGAAATACCGGGGATATCATTGTAGATGGGAAATACTTGGAGGAGGTAGACACTTTTGATATTGATAGGATCCAAGGAAGACACATTGAAAAGTAATCTAAACAAAGGCAACCCAACGGGGGAATTCTTCCAAACTATTTTCTGTGGGGTGGTATCTAGGGACACCGTTATGGTATGATCTCGTGGATTTTTTGCGAGCCTGGGAAGGTAAATGCTCGATGGTGCTTTCAATTTTAGAGAGTCTTAAAGCATGAAGAAGAATCCAGTGGGGTATATTTTTCGTTGGTAGTCTCCTGTGCCTGAAAAAGGATAACATTATGCATAGGAGAACTCGCCCATCCTAGAGGGGATGAGAGACTTCTTTACTGTTGGTAGTCCAATCAGGCTATAAAAGGTTAAACCTATACTGACTGGACGATCATTCAGATACTTTTACTAGCATGAACAAAACCAAGTTTGCTCGGCAATATTTTCTTGATGAGAAGGCTGGAAAAGAGCTTAATGACAACCTATGGTGATATTTTTTGTAAAGTATGACCCCTCTGCCCGAGAAAGCATAAAAGTATGCAAAGGGGAACGATCTTTGCTTGAGTGTGACAAGGGTGTCCTTTTCATATTACTAGTCTAGATGGTCCACAAAAGGAGGTAAATGAGATGATGTAAATGCCCTTTCCTATACTTTAGCAAGTGGGAAAGGAAGCAGCTGTGCTCGGCAATCTTTTCATTATTTTAAGGAGTCAGAAAAGAGCTTAAACGAAACTCCAATATGGTCAACTGATTGCGGTGGCACAAGCGGTGCCCCATGTTGGGATGGTAGATAGAGGTCCAAAGGTCATCTGCACAGTATGGATAGAGCAGAAGGCTCTCAAACATACCAATACATGCACAGGATAGATCACGGTAGAGGCTCGTGAGTCAGTGCGGTAGAGGCATGCAAATTGAAGTGGCTCTTGGACAGAGGTCAGGAGAGCATCTGTGTTTGTTGTGGTGGACGGACTTGAATACATGCAATATAAGTACAAGTCCGGAGGCACTTATATGCCAAATATATGCAAGAAAAATAAAGGGTTTTGTGGACGATGGTCCAGATGTCCGTGTAAGGTGCGGTGGAAAAGACAATTATAAATACAAAATAAAAAGTAAAATTACATTCCTTAATGGGCGGTGGCCCGAAAACTCGCATGAGTTGTGATCGGGGATTGTGATATAAGTACAGGTCCATAGACACTTGCATCATTATGTCATGGCTCATGAATTGAGGTGACTTGTGGGAATTGGTCCCAAAATTAATTTATGAAACATGAGACAATGGTCTCATAAGAAGATAGAAATTTGAGCACGGAGGTGTGAGAGGTGTCTCGAACTGGTTACGGGTGAATTTGGATTAGCAGCTGATGGTGCTACCCCTAACTTGTGCTAAAAAATGTTGAAAAACAAGAAAGGGAAAAAACTACACTATAAGGGACTCATAGCAGTTATATCAGGCATAGAATCTCTTGAGGTGGAGCCCATTGCATGACTTCTTCAAGAGTCGACTGTCTGAGTCAGCGAAGATGTATGCCCCCTTGCCGAGACAAAGGTCATTGGCAAGGAAGGATGACAGAATTTGGTATTTTATGGGAAGAACCGATTCCACACTATGGTTTAAAGGGAATGGGGTAAAACTGAAGGTAGTCTTTGTGGATGTACAATAAGCCCATAGGGAAGAGAATATCATGTGATGCCAATTGGTTTTATGGTTTCCCACCATCCTTTGGAGCATTGTTTTGATGATTTTTTTGACTGCCTCAACTTGACCATTTCCCTAAGGGTAGTAGGAATATGAGTACTGGTGTTCAAACTTCAACATGGTTGACATTTCAACCCATACGACATCTTGAAAGTGAGCTCCATGGTCTAAGATAAGTTGTTTAGGAACACCAAAATTATGTAATAACATGGTAAAAGAAGAAGCAGGCTGTGGTTTCGGCTTTGCAATTGAATGTGGGCATGGCCTCAGCCCACTTGGTGAAGTAATTGACTCCCATAATGATGTATTTATGGCCATCATCCAAGATGTGGGTGATTGTCATGAAGACAATTGCCAATTTGCAGAAGGGCCCGATTGTGACTATGGGGTGTAAGGGCACAGGAGGGGTTCTTGACTTTGGGGCAAAAAGCTAAGAGCTTTGGCAATGTTTGGTTGCCTCTATGCAATGGGAAAAGATGGAGGGCTAGAAATATCTGGTGCATAGGATATTTTTAGTGGTTGCTAGGCCTGAAAGGTGGCCACCATGGGCTCCAATATGACTATTGTTGAGGATGGTCTTGGCCTCCTCACAGGTGAGGCAACGACATAGGATGGTATCAATGCCTCGATGATATAGAACATATCCAATGAGAAAGTGGTGAATGTCTTGATGTCAGATGCATCACCTATCCTCACGGTTGAAGTGCGCTGTGAACTTTTGTGCTCGTAAATAGAGAAGGATGTCCCCATACCATGGGTCATCTATGGATATGACGAATAGGAAATCATCAGGGAGATCATCCTTGGGGGGTGATGACATCATTAATGGGGGTAGATATATCATAAGTGTGGCCAGTGTGAGTGATTTTTTGCTTTTTGGAGACACAAACTCTAGGTTGAACTCTTGGAGGACGACTACCCACTTAGCTGCATGACCTTGTAGAAGGCGATGGCTTAAGAGGTACTGCATTGGGCTTGAATCAACCACTACACAAGTATGGTTGGAAATGATGTAGTGGTGCAATTTTTGAGCCAAGAAGACAATGGCGAGGGCCGATTTATCCTCAGGTGAATATCATAGTGGGGGTCCAGTTAGCTTCTGACTAATGTAGTAAATCACATGCTCATGGTGATCATCGTCTTCTTGGACCAAGGCTCCAGCAATGGTGTTTTCCAAGGCTGACACATAAAGGATGAAGTCTTGAGTGAAATTTGGTGTTGAGAGTAATGGTGTAGAAGCCAGGGCTTGTTTGAGTGCATCAAACAATTCTTGTGCTTGCTGATCCCAACTAAAGGGGATTTTTGTGCAAAGTAGGCGAATGAATCTGTAAGATTTTGTTGCATATTCTAGCACAAAGCGATGAAGGAAGTTGGACTTACCTTGTAGGCTTTGTAGTTGGTGTCGATTTCTTAGGGAAGGAATATCAAGGATAGCCTAAACTTTGAGGAGATCTACCATTATCCCTTTGTGAGATACGATGAATCTGAGTAGACGGCCTGCTGAGACACAAAAAATGCACTTAAGGGGATTAAGGTGAGTTTTGTACTTGTGGAAACATAAAAATACTTGTCGCAAGTCATATATATGTTGTGCTTATTTCGGTGATCGAGCGGTAAGGTCGTCTAGGTAGACCAAGATGATGTGAATTAAATTGTGGAAACAATATGTCATGGCACGATGGAAGGTGGCTCCAGCATTTTTCAAGCCAAAGGGCATGAATCGATAAGCAAATGTGCCCCATGGGGTTGTGAATGTTTTCTTATAATGGTCTTCTTTCTAGATTTGGATTTGGTTATATCCAGAAAAACTGTCCATGAAAGAAAATACTTCATGTCCAGTGCATGCATCGATGATCTGGTTGATGAAAGGTGTGGGGAAGTTGTCTTTGGGACATTCCTGATTAAGGTCACAGAAGTCTTTGCAAATGAGAATAGTACCCTATTTTTTATTCACGGGAACAAGATTAGAAACCCAAGTGGTGTATGCAATGGGATAAATGAATCCGGTTGTATGCAGCTTCTCTATCTCTGCTTTCACTGCAGCCACTTTGGATGGATGGATGGTCCATTGATTTTGGCATACAGGTGCCACATTAGGCCATGTGTCGATGTGTTGTTCCACGATGGATGGATCTAAGCTGGGAATTTTGATGTACGACAAAGAAAAGATGTCACAGAATTCTTGGAAGAGAGCTTTGTAGCCATCAACCTCTTCCAGGGAGTAAGATGCCCCTAGCATGATTTATTCAATGATCTCAGAGTTGGTTGAGATGGTGATTTTAATGGTTGGAGAAATGTTCACCATATTCCCTTCTTTGAAGGCATCTAGTGCTGGCATGGGGTTCTTGAACCAGTTGACCTTTCCATGGATGAAATCTTTGGTCTCCATGGAAAACTGGTCAGACTACAACACCAGTTATTCCAGGAGGAAGAACGAGTGATGGTGCATGTCATCCCATGGGTATTCTGGGGCAGTCAGAGCTTCAAGTATCTCCTTGTCATTTCTAAATCAATGAAGAGACAGGTTTGATGGACCGTCCTTGGAGGAGGAAGTGAGTGGGTCGATGGAGCTAGACATCATGTAAATGGACATGGTGTCTGATGAAGGAGGTGGTGGGTGAGCTTCTTCAATCAAGGTGATCTCAGACTCAAGGGAATGGTGATGAAGGTCAGCGAGAGCCATTCAAAATTCAGGAAAATATTGGAAATGGTGGGAGTAATGTCCATACAAGTGGTAAAGGGCACAAGCATGGTTTGTCCTTAATGCCTTGTTTGTGACTACTGGAATAGTTGGGAGGTCAACCACAGGGATGTTTTTGTTTGTATCCATGGCATCTAGATGTGCATAGATCACTGATATTTTAGGGAAATTTTGAGTTGGATGGCCCTGTTGCTCGTAGACAGTGCGAGGTGGAACTTGTCATGGATCTGCAGTGGATTTGGTGTTCTTTCCCATAGCCCTTTTGGGTTGGGGTGGTGTTGGTGCAGGTGCGGCAGTTGGCTTGTGTGGACTGGGTGGAGGGTGGGACTCAACCATGATAGGTTGCACTGGGGTTAAAATAACCTGGGGCATTACTGGTTGAGCTGGTGGATCAAGATACCACACTGAAATTCCCAATGTAAATTTGGGTAGGATCAAGGTGGCCATTACTAGTTTTGTCATGACACTAGGTGGGGGGAATAGGAAGGGAATCGTATGGACTCAGGATGAGCCCAAATAACTCCTTGATGGTTGCATGTGGGGATGTGATTGTGGTTGTAGCTGTACATAATGCTGCTGCTGCGAGTGATGTTGTAGCTGTTGTTGGTGTTGCGGCTACAGAAGATGTTGTGGTCCTGGTTGGGGCTGCAGTTGTGGTGGTTGTTTGGGTGCAGTAGTTCTTGATGAGACCATGCACAAGTTCACAGTTTCATTTTGTGTCAGTGGTGGTGACACTAATAGGAAAGGAGCCATCATGGTGGTATCGACAAACAACCCAGGGCCCACATTCAATAATAGAGGTGCTGGTGTGTTGTCAACCATAGCGTTGATTGCAGGAACGACATTAGCATGTGTGGTCACCCCTTGTGGCTCAATGGTGGTGATGGTAGGGATAACATTGGAAGGTGTCATTAACCCTTGCGGATTATGATAAGTGAGTTTATCGATCGTCATAATATTTCCTTCATGGGGGGAAATCATGAGACAGAAGACAGTTGATGCGACTGCTTGCATGGCATACATGTAACTCCTTCCAAGGAGGAGGTTGTAGTCTATTTGAGTGTTGATGACTTCTATGTCAATCAACACTATCTTCCTGGCTAATGTGATGGGGACGGTGTTAACACTCAGAATGTACCCAGGTTGTGAAAGGTAGATCGCAAGGTAACAACAAAAACCACTTTAGAATGTATTTCTGACCTAATACATTCAGAGAGAGATCTCTAACTATTTACAATTTTTATACTCGATATATTCAATCAAAGACAATCAGAAGGTCAGGTTTCTGATGGGAAAAATAGGACAAGTTTTTTTTAAAAGACTTGGTAGGACGGTGATGGAGAATGGAGTCAATAATCAGATCTGAAATAGATTGCAGGAGGTAGGGTTTTGAAAGTTTGTGAACAGAGGCAAGGTAGGCACCATTTCCCCAGTCTTGAGGTATTAGCAGGTTTATTAGTAGACAAAGGGAGACATTCCATCAAACAGAGCACCTAACTAGGGTGAATTCTACAAGACTTTAGAAGAAAATATTTTGAAAATGCTTGAACAATGGGCCTAGAGCATGCAGGATGAATTCTATCCCATAAAAACTAATGCTCAAGCATGAAAGCAAATACAAAATGGAGTGGGAAATAGTATAAAAAATCACATAAAGAAATTACTTACTGAAGAAAAAGATGGCACAAGAATCTCTGACATGAAAAAGATTTTACATTCCTCCTCTGCAAATTTCATTCATTTACTGAAAATGTGAAGCCATTACAATGTAGAGTCTCTCCACTTTTGAAAATCCTCTCTTTAAACTATAAATTACATTTTAATTTATATAAGAATAATCTCTACCTAACTTTGAATTCAAAACCTAACTAAACTCTAAAAATAGAAACAGTTACAATAATGTTTCTCATGCATATATCTAATGGTGATATCTGTGTGAAATATGGGAGAGGTTTTTATAACTAGACATGTTCCAAACAAAACCCATGTCTTAATTTCTCCAAAATCATCTCAATATCCTCGAAATATTCCTTTGAATTTGATGACTCAAATAATAAAATTGTAGATTTCTGGAAAAATGACTTGTGAAGATATTTTAAATTCTCCCAACCTGTGATTACTGTGTAAAAAATGAAGGATTTTTTTGATTATAGGGCTGTTACAAATAAAAACCTCTCTCATTTTTGTCAAAGTAAATTTCATTTGTCCAAAACAATTCTTTGAATTTGATGGCTGAAATAGTCCTTTGGAAAACATGAAAATGGCGTGTACAACTGTCTTTGTTGCCGCTAAACCATAGCATTTGTGTGAAAATGGAAAGATTTTATTTTGAATAGATATTTTGTAAATAAAATCCTCTCTCACTTTATAAAAATTCATCTTCATTTGATGTAAACAATTATTTTAATTTGATGACTAGAACAGTCATTTTGACATCTGAACATTTTCCCTCTGAAGATGACTTTTCTGCTCCCAATATGTAGCACCTAGGTAAAAAATGAGAGAGTTTATTGTATACCACAATGTATTTATGAAAAACCTCTTTCAGTTTTCGAAAATTCTTCTTTGTTTTCTAGAACCGGGTCCTTGAATAAAATGACTAAAACAGTCATTTTCAAAAAAAATATGGTATGTAAATATGGCAGATTGTCTCCTTCCTTTCGCGTGCAGCACACAAATGAAATAAATTTTCAAAACCAAGTCATGTTTTCCTTTACATAATGGTCTATTTTGGAGCCTTCACTGAGTTGTTTTTCTTAAACCATTTTTCTCCGAGGAATTCACCAAAAGTTACCACACGGAAAGTGGTTTAAATTCCGCTACCACCTTTCCAATTTAACCACCTCACAACTTTACTCTCCAGAAATACTAATACCTGTTGATGAGTTTTCACTTTTTACATTAGCCATTGAATTGATAAGAGGCTGCTTTTTGACTTTGGAAAAAATATACAAAAGTATATAAGTTTGAATATAAATAAAATAATATGTTTATAAAACCCATTTTATAAATTTCATTCAAAAGTTAATAAAACTTTTTGCCCCACTTCTGAAAAAATTATTTCTCTTTTTACCTAAAATTCCTTTAACTTCTCTTCTTTACCAACCTAGAAATAGATTAATGAGAAAAATTTGGAAACCAACTCAATCACCCATGGAAACTTAAAATTTTGAAGGCAATAAGATGAATCCCAACAAAAATAAATTTAGTGCTAACAACTGGCTCCAACTAGGGATGCTATCCTCCCTATGAGGTAGCAAAGAACCCTGTAGACCAGGTGCCAAATCCATTGGGTTTCTCTTAATTTTTCTCTGAAATCCTCAACCTATTTTTAACTAAACCATCCATTGACACCATTTTGCAAACAAATCTCACTCTGTCAACCTGTAACCTGTAACTAAATTGCACTTGAAACTGAAACCAAACTGAAAACTACTAAAATAAATGCTCGCCATGTTGAGCTTATTCATGCCTACCTATCTTAATTAAATAAGTACAAATTCCCAATCAAGCAAAGTATGACTTCCAATGAAGCCAATCAAGCAATTTATCCAATAATTCTATTTATTCCTCATGCTTTATCAAAATTAGAACGTAAGAACAAAATAGCAATAGGTTATGATGAAAACTTTGTCCTTTATTGCAAACATATAACCAACTACTCCATCTGAAAAAAAATTCCATGTACTCTGCTACTGGATCATAAAAAATAGGACAAATTTCAAAATACTCAATCACCTGTTTGTCATGACAAGGCTGTCCAAAAAGTAACTCCTCTTGCATACTGTCAAACCTATCTTTAGAAGAACTTTGAAATGAATTCTCATGATTGTTTTTCAATGATATATCAGCAACTTCATTTAATATTTCTACATTTACGACTCCATTCTTCTCAAGCACTTCAAGAGGAATATCATTTTGTTCTTCAACAATATTAAGCAGAAAGATGTCTTCTTGACAAAACATTTCTTAATTGGAAAGATTTAAAGAAACATCCCATTTAGAGTGCTCATCTCCTTCTTTATGATCCCTTGGTTTATTGTAAACTATTGGTTCTTTCACATACTAAGATTGATCACATGATTGTTCTTCCTTTTCATTATATATAAGTAAAATAAAATTTTCTTTAAAACCATCACTAACATAATTTTTAACAAGCTGACCGCAATCATCAGAAAAACCATCAAGAGTATAACCTTATTTTTTCACATCACTAGGTTGATCATCTTCATGCTCATATCTTTTTTCCAATTCTAATCCAAGGTCTGATTTATCTTTAATTGTATTTTTAGAAAATAAATATGTGGAAGGACTGTAAGACTGAAAATTTGCAGAATCAGAATTCTTTATGTAATCACCCACAGAAGCATTGGAACTTAGAGGAAATTGCTGATGTAAAAATGAGTTTTCTGATTGGGAATAAGCAGCCTCATCTTGAAACAAAAATTTAGAAGTTGAATAATATGAAGAAGGGTTTTATTGACCATCCCAACTTCCTTCTTGGTCACACAAAGATTGACAAGACTGCTGCAAATTATCATCTACTTCAGGAAAAGAAATGTAGCTGCTTGAATCAAATATTTGGCTCATGTCTCTTTTAGTATAGGAAGAAATTATTAACTGCTGAGATTTTTCTTGAATGTGAAGATAGATAATTTGTGTTTCTTTTTTCTGAAACGGGTTTTCATATAAAATTTCTAAAAGCTCTTCATCCATTAAATCATCATCACTATACAATTTTTCCAAATCTCCAATGAAACCTTTAACATGCGTACAACAATCTTGAACCAGCAACAAGGAGGAGTATTGGTTTTTGTAATGTTCATGAAATACCGTATGAAAATCAGTAAGGGAAAATAAACTTTCTGATGGTAACCCTTCATACCATGACCTTGCATCTCCTTCTAAAGTAGACATGAACATTTTCATTAAAGAATCTTCATGTAATTTAACTCCCAGCTTATGTATATGCATATGAAATCTAACCAAATGAAGGACATCATCATCATTCTTTTTATCTTTAAACTTTGGAAGAACTGTTTGCCAATCCACTTTAGGTATTCTATTTGGAAAACTAGGAATGTGAGCACGATTCATAGGAGCATACCTTGCAGACAAAGAACTCATCTCGACAAATGAATATACTGAATCAACTCTTCAAACTTTACAATCTTTTGATAGTGGAGTCGCCATAGGAATTCTTAAAAATGGATTCTTTGAATATGGAGTCACCAGGTGAAAGATGCACAACCTTGCTGATATATGATTGTTCTTCACCATCAACAATCAAATATGAAAGTATGTCATTTATACCCAGGGAAGATTTGAGCCTTCATTCCTCAGCAACAGCGCCAATTTTTTAACACTCAGAATGTACCCGGGTTGTGAAAGGTAGATCCCAAGGTAATAGCAAAAACCACTTTAGAATGTATTTTTGACATAATACAGTCAGAGAGGGATCTCTCACTATTTAAAAATTTTTTATACTCAAGATATTCAATCAAAGACAATCAGAAGGTCATATTTCTGATGGGAAAAATAGGACAAGTTTTTTTCAAAAGACTTGGTAGGATGGTCATGGAGAAGACCATTGGGAAATGGAGTCAATAATCAGATCTGAAATAGATTGTAGGAGGTATGGTTTTGAAAGTTTATGAACAGAGGCAAGGTAGGAACCATTTCCTCAGTCTTGAGGTATTTGCAGGTTGATTAGTAGACAAAGGGAGACATTCCATCAAATAGAGCACCTAACTAGGGTGAATTCTGCAATACTTTAGAAGAAAATATTTTGAAAATGCTTGAACAATGGGCCTCGAGCATGTAGGATGCATTATATTCCATAAAAACTAATTCTCAAGCATGAAATCAAATACAAAATGGAGTGGGAAATAAGATAAACAATCACATAAAGAAATTATTTACTGAAGAAAAATATGGCACAAGAATCTCTGACATGAAAAAGATTTTACATTCCTCCTCTGCAAATTACATTCATTTACTGAAAAAGTGAAGCCATTACAATGTAGAGTCTCTCCGCTCTTGAAAATACTCTCTTTAAACTATCAATAACATTTTAATTTATATAAGAATAACCTCTACCTAACTTTGAATTCAAAACCTAACTGAACTCTAAAAATAGAAACACTTACAATAACGTTTCTCATGCATATCTCTAATGATGTTAGGTGTGTGAAATATGGGAGAGGTTTTTATAATTGGACATGCGACCAACAAAACCCATGTCTTAATTTCTCCAAAATCATCTCAATATCCTCGAAATATTCCTTTGAAGTTGATGACTCAAATAATAAAATTGTAGATTTCTGGAAAAATGACTTGTGAAGATATTTTAAATTCTCCCAACCTGTGATTACTGTGTAAAAAATGAAGGAGGTTTTTTATTATAGGGCTGTTGTAAATAAAAAACTCTCTCATTTTTGTGAAATTAAATTCCATTTGTCCAAAACAACTCTTTGAATTTGATGGCTGAAATAGTCCTTTGGAAAACATGAAAAATGACGTGTACAACTGACTTTGTTGCTACTAAACCATAGAATATGTGTGAAAACGGAAAGAGTTTATTGTGCATAGATATATTATGAATAAAATCCTCTCTCACTTTATCAAAATTCATCTTAATTTGATGTAAACAATTATTTTAATTTGGTGACTAGAACAGTCATTTTGACATATGAACATTTTCCCTCTGAAGATGACTTTTCTACTCCCAATCTGTAGCACTTGGGTAAAAACTGAGATAGGTTATTGTAGATCACAATGTATTTATGAAAAAAATATTTCAGTTTTTGAA